>PVKE010001737.1:26096-94094 GCA_004027555.1 Craseonycteris thonglongyai
CCCCCCCCCCCCCCCCCCCGCCCCTTTCTCAGTCTTAAGTTTTGAATAGGTAATATTTACAAATGGTAAAACAAAAAATGAGGACAGGATATGCAGTGGAAGTATAATTCCTTCCCCTTCCCCTTCTCAGCCCCTTACCTGTGTCCTCTACATCCCTGCTGAGAAGTGGATGTTTTCTTTTAAATGTGAACAAGAGGTAGGAATTCCCAGAGTGGGCTTATGGTTTTGAACAAAAACAGCATGGCCCAACTTTCCCTAGAAAAGGTCAGGTACTAAATGTTAAGGGACTTTGAGCTACTCCAAGAAGAGGTACTTAAAACTTTCAAAGGATGTTACACTATCTAGTGGGAGGGCCACTTGCATATGCTCAGAAAGGTTCGTGTAAGTGTGTGTTGGATTCTAGGTACCAGCTGGGGGTGACATTGCGCCATTTTTCACATCCTGAGGGTCCAGTGCTGTGGGACTTCCTAACTTGTTTCTGCTTCTGATCCCCTTTCAGTCTGTTCTCAATACTGATGCCCCCAGAGTGACCTTCAGAAATGTGAGCCCAACCATGGCCCTCTCCTGCTTAACCCCCTGGCATGGCTCCCGGTGGCTGAGGATGAACTTCGCTAAGCCCTGGTGTGGTGGGCTTAGCCCTGGGGCCTGGCTCCAGCCTGTCCACGCTCTCTCCTCACTTGTTATCTTGTGATGCTGAAGGGTGCTGTCCTCCGTGCGTGCATCCCGTTCTTTGTCATGCACCCCCACCATTGCTTATGCTGCCCTCTGCCTGTGCCTCCAGGGGCCCCACCCTTGGAGCACTCCTCAGAGAGCAGTGGGAGGACCTGGAGGTGGGTGCTCAGGCGTGGCCTCAGACCAGTGGAACTGCCAGCCCCCTTCAGGCTACGTGACCCCTCCGCCCACCAAATGTAGAGGTTAGACCCCAGGTCTGTCCATATGTAACGCAAGTGGGCAGTTTTTCCCGGCTCTCTGCCCTACGCCACACCATTAGCAAAGGCCTGACAGCAGAAGAGTGATGCCAGACGTTTGTTACGCTGGACCAGGCTGGGGCTCCTTCGGTCACCGACTGCTGCCCAGGGCTTTGCCCGGTGCCTGCTGGAGGAATGCTGTTCACCAGGAAAGGGTACTCACTTGGGATAACCTGCTGTTTTCTGCTTTAATTCTTTTTTCATTTTAGTTGAACTATGTATCAGTCAGTGACTTAGAGGAGTGACATCTAACTCCATTTTTGCCAGCATTTGTGCAGTACTTCCTATTTACCTTCTTTAAGCCTCACGTATGTGGCGGTTTTCCTCTTTAATGGGTGAACAGTCTAAAACTCAGGGAAGCAGCCCTGAGAAGATTGGAGGTAGGGTGCAAATGCATGTTCTTTGATTCTGAGTACAGTGGTCTTGTGTCTTTTTATCCAGTGTTCACTGGCATGGCAATTGCAGTCCGTCTGTGGCTTTAGTCACTACCCCCTACTGCAGACCCCTCGGCTGTAATTGGCCAAAACAGAATTCTTGCTTTCTCTACATGGAATCTCTGCCCCCACCATCAACCACCTCAATAAATGGCACCATCTGGCCAGTTTCTTAGGCGAAAAATGTTAGTGACATCCTGGACTCCTTTCCTTTTTCCCACAATCCACACTGACCAGAAGGCATCCCTCTTCTGATGCCTTTCGTGCTCCCACCTGAGAGGCCTGTCCTCCACCCCTTGCTTCCCTGCTGGCGTTCCTGTGTCCGTTTTGCCCCCACACTGTCACTCTCCAGCTCTCAGCTCCCCTGGAAGAAACTCCAGTCTACCTGCCGCTCGACCCCGAGCGATCTCAGTCTCTGTTGCTGCCAACCCCGGCAGCCCTCGTTTTCCACGCGCTGCCCCTCTCCTGGCTCCCCAGGGCCCCTTTGCCAAGGCCACAGCTGTCTCGGGGCCTTTGCATTCACTCCTCCTTGTGTCTGTCACGGTCCCTGGCTCACAGCGGCACAGGGCTTGCTCTTCATTCAGCGCTTAAATGTCACCTCGGAGAGGTCCTCCTTGACTAAGGTGACCAGACGTCCCGCTTTTGGCGGGACAGTCCCGATTTTTAACAATTTGTCCCGCGTCGTTTTAAAGAAGTCCCGATTTTTGGAAAGAATGCACGACAAGCTAGGGAACGGCGGGAGATAGACCAAATTTTTAATCAAGAACCCCTTCCCCCCCTGGTCAATGGTGTCCCGCTTTACCAATGTTAAAATCTGGTCACCTTATCCTTGACCCTATTCTTAAATATTAAGTAGCTTCTGCCTGTCTCCTCTGTGTGCTTTATTTCCTAAACAGCACTGAGTACAGGACCTGATGTGAATAGATCAGTTTACCTGTCTTCCCCAGTGGCTCAAGGCTCAAAGCTCAAATTCAGTACCTACGACAAGCACAGAATACGCACTCACTAAATGTTTGTGAATCTCTTTGGTCTTTTCTCTGTGTGTTTCCTAGTTTATGAGCTGAGGACCCCTGGAGGGGAGTACAATAATTATGAGTAGTTGTGCAGATTTTCTGTATACTGGGGGAGATTTCTTATTCATGTACATATTATAGAATTGTTTCTCAACAGTATATAGATGCTGTTGTGATTAATAGAGTGAAATTCACTTTTCATAGTGGTTTTTGTCAGTTAATAAGCACCAAAAGTACAGTTATCATTTTGTAAGGGCCCACAGAATAGCTGACCTTGAATTAGTCATACTCTAAAAGGCCAGAAATCACCGCTCTATACCAGGCCTGTTCCCCAACTTTATTTGTAACCACTTAAGAGCAAAGTCCTGGAGCAGGTGCTACGAACAGCTGTGAGGGAGTAGTTGTCAGCAGTTCCACCTGGCAGTGCGCTTGTTAAACTTGGTAGGGCAGATGAGGCAACCCACCGGTGTAATTTCAGGCTGTGTCAATATGCCACTACCACTCAGGGTCATTGAGTGGTTATTGGGGTTTGTTGGGAGAATGATCAGACACCACAGAAGTCCCACCTGCTCTGATTTTGTCTTTTTGGTAGTGAGGCCCTTAATTTACCCAGAGCAGGTTTTAGCATACTGGACTCTAAGCAGGCTGGGTGTGCTGGGCTAGCGGGCAGCACCTTCATCAGGGCCCGCCCTAGTCCCAGAGCAGAGGGGTCCGTCAAAGGCCTGGGAAGGGGATGTCTGCTCCCTCTCCAGAAGTGTGCTGAAATCTGAGAGATCACGGAACTTGTATAATTTGAAAAGCAAAGTCAGTACCACAATTTCATGTTATATTTAGATATTATTTTTAGGTTAAAAAAAAAAATCAATGTTTTTCATAACAGACTTCAGCAAAGGAAATACGACTGAATCTTTTTTTTTTTTTAAGATTTATGTTATTGTTTTTGACAGAGAGACAGACAGATAGAGAGAAGGGGGAGGGCCCAGAGCAGTCTCCACAGTTGTACATCATCAGTTTTCAACATGGTTTTGTTCCACACAGGTGGGCGGGGGCCTTCCTGCATGGGAGGCACGCCCCAGTTCAGCATATGGGTCCGCACGGGCCAGGACCGGGATTTGATCCTCGGTCCCCAGGGCTGCAAAGCAAGTGCTTAAACCGCTGAGCTATCCGGCTTTCCCATCTTTTCTTTTTTTTTTATTTTTATTAAATTCACTGGGTGACCTTGGTTTGTAAATTTTATATAGGTTTATAGAGTACAGTTCTTTAATACATCATCTATCTGTTGCATTGTGTTCACCACTCAAATGTTACAGACTCTTGGCTGGAAGGATTACATAGAAGGTAGCAGTGACTGTCAGGGTGGGGGATACTATCCAATAGACGAAGTTATCAGAATTTGGGGCTGCTGGGAAGGGCTGTCAGTTTTTATATTTAAAGGGGAAATTAAAGTTTGAGAAACACGAATTTAATAGAAGAGCTGTGTTTTTCTGGGCAAGGAGGAAAGTGCCCAGATACTGGCCTCTGCCACACTGTCCTGGGAAGGGATGGTGATCACGCGGGTGGGTCGATAGGGTTTATGTTTGCAAGGCTGGCCTGCTGGGAACTTCCATTTCCTGCCTGAGTACATGTGCTAAGCCACCTGTACAGGAGCAACCTGTATTTCTAGAAAATCTGGAACCCTGCACAACTGAAAACCCAATGGGGTTTCCTCTCACCTGCTTCAGGTGCCTCAAAGCCTCTGGACTTGAGATGGCGATGTCACGTCCGGGCCTGCAGCTGGGCGCAGTGTTCTCTGGGGTGTGGGGACTTGTTTGTCAAGATTAGCGTCTCCTTGCCATAGGCTGGCTGTTCCCTGGTGTCCTCACCTCCCTGTGTGACAGTTTGGAAACTGCCTGCAGTGTTGTGCTTGCTAATAACCTGGGTAATATTTCGTGTTCGACAGGTGCCCATTTGACTCTGAAATGAAGCAGTGCTCTGTGGACCCACTTAAGAGCTCTGGGCAGGCGCTTCAGCCTTCACCCGGGAGCACTCTTGGGGCTTAACAGAACAGTTGTTCAATACAAAGTGCTTCCCCGACTGAGAAAATCGCTGGGAATGGTTCTTGCCCAGTGCCCGTCCCTTCACTCGCTCCCTCTCATAATGTTAATTGGGCTCTGGGATTTTTCCAGATTGCATTTAGAAGGAATAAGGGGTTATGATTACAACTTCTTAACAAGGTCAAGTCACCAAATAGTTACTGAGTGTACGCACAGTGCCCAGCATAGAAGGATATGCAGAAACCACCTGACATGGTCTTTGGCCCCCAAATCACTGTAATCTGCATCTCTGCTTCCTGGTAACCACAGTTTGCTGAGTGCTTACCATGTGCCACGCACGCTACAGGCCCTTTACTTCCGTCACCTAATGTAACCATGTAACAAATGGGGAAAGTAGTCCCCTGTTTGGCCAGAGATTTCCTGGAGATCACCTGGGTTTGGGTCCTACCTGGCCTGACCCCCGAGGTTCTGCTGCCCTTCCAATTCCTAAGTCTTGGAGGCAGGCAGCGGTGTGGATCTTGGTGCCTCGAGTACCTGTGTTCTTAGTTTTGAGGCAATCGGGCCATGCCAGGCATGACACCGCGTCACTTGGCATCTTGAAGAGACTCTGTAAATGCCATTTCATTGTGACTGGTTGGGGTCCGGGATTCAGATTTTGTTGAATTGAGCAGAGTGGATTTCACGATCCAAGGAGAATCCTCTCTTTGGTCAGCAGTCTGTTTATAGGGAAGGCGCCTAGTTGCAGTCAGGAGTCTGGTGGAAGGTCAGGCCCATCCCCAAGTGCACACAAGTCGTGTGCGTCTGGGGCTTTAATTTTCTGCATCTAACATGAGGACCTTGGGTTCCATGGGCTGTGTGGTCTTGTTCTGGTTTTGTTTTCTGTAGTTCTGAGTTTTTAGGGCATTTCTTGGAAGCAGCTTTAACTAAGGCCTACATCCAGCAAAGTAAGTAAGGCAGGCGGGATCCCACACTGTACTTGAGCGATGGGGCCAGTGGGGACAGCCTGTATCCCACATTGTTGGCGATGGCAGCAGACTGGCTGATGATGTCACGATGGTACTTAAAAGTCTCAGACAGGGGTCACATGTGCAGTCAGGGTGGGCAGCTCCCACCTCCCTGCCCGCAGTACCCACGGGTCCCTCTGTGTGACCCCAGCCCATGCATCATTCTCCCGAACCCTCTAAGCAAGCCGGGCCAGATCCTGGTGGGTTCCTGTCACTGTAGAATATGAAAGAGGAAACAGGAAACAGTAGGAGGATTGCCATGATCATTCGAGAGCCTTTCACATGCGAGTAGGTTTGGAGGTGGGGTGCTGCCTAATTCTAGCTCAGCGCCTCAGAAAGGACCAAGCCAGCTGGCCCCTCACATTGCCCTGGGAAGAGAGGGGACTGTCTGAGCTTTTTAGCAGGTGGCTAGCTGGTGGTGGGAGCTGGAAGACAGCCCCGGGCATGTGAGCCCCACTTGCCCAGGGGGTGCGCACACAGTTATGGAATCGAGTGAGGCTGACAAGCGTTTGTGTGGATGACGCCATGTAGAGCTCGGCAAAGCCCCCCATGGGGTGTGTTCACACTCCCTGGGGGTCTGATCACAGGGCTGGGCTTGTGAGCATATGTTTAAGTGCTGCGTATCTATTTATGGAAACGGCCTTCTTTCTTTCCCCTTCTAGTCCTCTCCTTCCCCTTTTGCTTCTTCTTCCTTCTCTTTGTCCTCTCATTTCTTCTCTTTCTTTGATTTTGTCAGCACAGATGCTCTTTTAGGAGTATTTCCCTGTTGGAATGAGTTCACAGGCTGCCTCAGAGGAATTAGGGGCCTCTGGTCTTCTCCTCCGACAGGCAGGTTTGGGGAGGAGTCACTTCTGGGCTGGCATGTCCTATCGAAAGAGTGCTGTTAGCTTTGGGTGGAAAGTATTACTCATGGGCTCACAGCGGCTCTCCTCTGTGTGGGGGCAGATGGAGGACTGAAGGTGCTGGGCCACCCTCCCCCAAGGCCTCTGAAAATGAGAGCACCCCTCATGTGCCCCAGGAGCGGTGGGCTTTGCTACCCTTCCCTGGAAGCTCTGGGACGGAGAGCAGCCTTGGGTACCCAGCATGGCTGATGAATCACTTGACCTTTGAGCCAGGCGTCTTTTCTCACGTTTATCTTCCCTGATTTCTGGCTGGAAGGTTCAGCTTTCAGCAGGCTCCAGCTAAGAGGGGCTGGGAAGAACTCTGTACAAGGGGTTCATCTGATGTATCCCAGTTGCCTCTGAGCCTGGGAGATACTTCCTCTCAGTTCAGTTTTTGGGTTGGCTCCTGGCCAGGCCCACTGCCAACAGGGCAGGGTTTGGACCTGACTTGAAAGGGCTCATTCTGAAGCTGATTGAGGATTTGGCCCTTGTGGGCCCGGTGGGCCCTCCCTTCCTGTACCTGGCAGGTATTTCACCTGGGGCTCCTGAGGACTCAGAAGTGAGGTGATTGGCAGCGGCTGCCCACCTACACATGCACACACTTGCCAGCTCATGTGGCTTTTTCCACAGCAGAGAGAAGACAGCTCTGGGGATGATTTGGCCCAGGCCTCTCCTGGCCACCTGCCATTGTTTGTTTGCACGGTGCCTGGTGTGTCCTCCCTTCAGGACCCAGGCCTACCTGGGTGTTTAACCCATGGACTGGACATTGGTCCTTTTCCATGTTCACCACAAACCTCTGTTTTAGCTCAGGTAAGAGCAGCCAGAATTCTCCCTTGCATCCCTTCAGGTTACAGCGGGAACTTGCTTTTTGCAGGGATTGAAGAGACCTAGAGGAGGAGGCCTTTGTGAGCTGTGTCGGTAGCAGCCTCTGCTCTGGTCTGGCTCGGCTGCCAGTTGTCCGGCAGGCACAGAGCGTCCATGTGGCAGCCTCTGACCTTAGCTCTTGGCTCCGGGGCTGGCTTCTGGCCTTTCCTGCTTAAGAGCCCTAGCCACAGGCACTTAGGATATCACAGAGATCCAAGAAGCCTGCCTCTGTCTGGGAGCTTGAGTGGAGGCTGGAACCGGAAGACAGTCCTGGGGATGCTGGAGGGAGGGGAAGGGTGATTCCCAGACCCCAGCAGCAAGAACTCTGAACTCACAGCTCAGAGGCTGGCGCCCTGTGACACGGCCTGTTGCCACTGCCACGGTGGAGCCCTGCCCACCTATCAAGTGACTTCCTCCAGCTCAGCCAACACAGCCCTACTTTGGAAAACTCCCCAGACACCATGGGGTGGGTGAGCTGGCTCTGTGTCCTTCGAAGCTGATCTGTGTGGCGCAGCCACATGTGAGGGGAGGGGTGTGTGGCTTTTGTGGTGGCTTCTCACAGCCCGAGAGCCATACATGGTCACTGTAGCCCCAGCGCGGCAGCACAGTGACTCACCCTCAAGGGGCCGATGTAACGGGAACAGCCGGGGCCCCAGAGTGCCCCTCTCACCAATTCAGAACCAGCCGGGCCTCAGAGGATCGGTTCCAGAAGAGAAGCCACTGCACTTAATCAGATGCTGGGCCAGGGTGGGACAGTCTGGTACTGTTGCATCTATCACGTGGTCCCAGGGCATTTACTTTTATTTATTTATTTATTTTTATTGTTAAATTTAATGGGGTGACATTGATTGGTAACAATTAGACAGTTTCCAGATGTATAAGTCCACATCGCATCACCCATGCATCGCATCATGTTACTTTTATTTTGAAATTGGTTCTTTCTCACAAGAACCTGCTTATTTCCCCTGGAAAATGCTGTCTTGAGACTGACTGGTGTGTCGAGGGAGTGGAGAGAGCCGTTTTAGATTTATTTTATTTTTTATTTTTTTAGATTTTTTTATTTTTTTTTATTGTTTTTTGACAGAGAGAGAGATACAGAGACAGAGTCATTGGTTTTCCCACATAGTTTCATTCCACAGGTGGGTGCGGGGCCGCACAGGGTAGGAACTGGGCCGGGGTCTCACCCTGGTGAGAACTGAAAGGGGGGGGGAACTCCCCAGTTCAGCACATGGGTCCGCACAGGCCGGGGCCGGGATTCGATCCTCGGTCCCCGGGGCTGCAAAGTGAGCGTTTAACCCACTGAGCCATCCCAGCTTCCCCGAGAGCCGTTTTAAATATATTTTTATTTATTTATTTTTGACAGAGAGAGATATAGAGACATGCAAAGTGAGCGCTTAACCCACTGAGCCATCCCAGCTTCCCCGAGAGCCGTTTTAAATATATTTTTATTTATTTTTGACAGAGAGAGATATAGAGACAGAGACAGAGAGAGAACTGAACTGGGGGAGCTCCCAGTTCAGCATATGGTTCCGCACAGGCCAGGGCCGGGACTCGATCCCTGGTCTCCAGCGCTGCAGAGTGAGTGCTCAACCCACTGAGCCACCCCGGCTTCCCCGAGAGCCGTTTAGATACTGATTTAGTCACGGCTTGTGCCGTTCATGAACACTCGGCAGCAGGCCATGGAATTTTCCTGAGCACTTTTACTTGAGGCAGGTGTGGGATTTCCAGGCCTTTGACAGAGAAACTGCAGCCAGGCCAGCAGCTCTTGGGGTCGGATCAGAGTTCATTCTTTCTCCAGGGACAGCCTGGAGAGGTTTCTAGGAGGCAGAGGACTCCCCAACTTTATGTAGTCCCCTGAGCCTGTGAACGAGAGGGAGGGAGGGTGAGAGGGTGCGCGTGCACAGGCACAAGACAGAGCTCAGCCCAGAGGGAACTTGCACTGAGTCCTGTGGGTACAGCAGGAAAGGAAGGGACTGATTCCTTAAACGCTGAGTATGAGACATCTGCCTCCCAGGCACATGTCACCTGTGTGTGACAGAATGAGAAAAGAAAGAACAAAATAGAAAGGATTTCCTAAAGCCAAGTGTATCCAATTGGAAAATCTGTTCTTTATTCCAAGATTGTCTTATAGACTTTTTATAACGGTTCAACTGACCATGCCATTTTTGGAAATGCTGACAGTAATCAGTGTTTTTGCGTGTTTGTTTTTTGACTTTTTAATGTTGCTACCTGGTAAGCTACGAAGGGGGCTGTTACATGCTGATCTCTTGATGCTTTTAGGTTTTTGGCACTTTCCTGGCCAGTAAACCCAGGAATGTAGGAGCCACTGGTCGGTCTTGGCTTGCGGAGGGGAGCTGGAGTTTTTTTTTACCTTCGTGGACTTGTCAGTCCTCCGTCTCCTTGCACTTCTCACCTGGGAGTTTGAGGGCTGCGTGGAGGCTGGTCGGCGTCCTTGCTCCGTGCTAACGCCAAGGCCCTTTGGCTCTCCGCAGCCATGGATTTCCCCCAGCACAGCCAGCACGTCCTGGAGCAGCTGAACCAGCAGCGGCAGCTGGGGCTTTTGTGTGACTGCACATTTGTGGTGGATGGTGTTGACTTTAAGGCCCACAAGGCAGTGCTGGCGGCCTGCAGCGAGTACTTCAAGATGCTCTTCGTGGACCAGAAGGACGTGGTGCACCTGGACATCAGTAATGCGGCAGGTACCCCGCTGGGTCCAGGGCCAGGCTTGTTGAGGGCCAGAAGCTGTGGCTGACCCTGTGCCGTGCCAGGCCCTCCTGGGAGCAGCACCTTCAGGGCGGGTTGCACCAGGCGGGTACCAAGTTCCTACCACGTTTTGGGGGCCTGTTTTGCTGGGAGTGGGTGTTAAGGGCAGAACCGGCAGGAAGTGTTCGTGATGAGCTCCAGGAGTGAACATAGGCCGGTTTCATCAGGAGGGACAGGGAGAACAGGTGGGCTCTGAGCCTCAGCCCGTTCCGTTGCCGAGTTGGTCCTGGACCCCCTATTCCAGTGGTGGGGATGGTGAAGGTCGGGGCCGGGAGGGCTGTCAGGAGGGCTCTGGGATTGAGGAAGGAACTGGAGGTCAGAGATTCAGGCTCCCAACCCAGAATGGCATGACACGCCATGAGAAGTTCGGGCAAGGTCACGTTCCCCCATTTTATAGATGTGGAAACTGAGACCCAAAGAGGTCAGACGATTGGCCCGGCAGTCATAGTGAGTTTGTGGCAGAGCCCTGCCGGAAGCCAGTGCTGACACACTCCAATTGGAGTGTCCTCTGGTGGTGGAGTGTAGTTAGTGGCTAGGTGGAGAGTGTACAGGATGGGCATTCACACCCTGTCCATGCAGGGAGAGCTTTCATATCCTTTGTCCTGCATTTACTCCTCCGTTCTCCGTGCAGGGAGGGCTTTCATGCCCTCTGTCCTCTGTGTGGGGTGAGCATTCACGCCCTCTGTCCTCTGTGGGTATACCTCTGGTCAGAAGCTGTTGTCTGGGCTGAGAATCCACAGGCTGCCCACCTCTCTGCCTGCACAGGAGATGGGGGGAGATGGTGGCCTGCCACTCTCCTTTTCACAAATCCATGGATCCTGCTGCTGAGCAGAGCGGCTGGGCAGGCTGCTGGTGCCAGGCCTTGAGGTGGGTCTGTGATGGCTGTCTGTGTCCTTGGCAGGCCTGGGGCAGGTGCTGGAGTTTATGTACACGGCCAAGCTGAGCCTGAGCTCTGAGAACGTGGACGATGTGCTGGCTGTGGCCAGCTTCCTGCAGATGCAGGACATCATCACGGCCTGTCACGCCCTAAAGTCACTGGCTGAGCTGGCTACCAGCCCTGGGGAGAATGCGGAGGCCTTGGCCATGGAAGGTAAGATTATTAGCAGGCTTTTCTGAGCAGGTGGCTTTTGATGGGGTTTCTGCCTCTTTGGGTCTCAGTTTCTTCTTCTGGCCTTGCCTGCGTTGTGGAGAGCTGGTGAGGATTAGCTGCAGTGAAGTCTGAGGAAGTCCTCTGGGAGGGGGCCCTTCAGCCTCTTCCATCCCTGCCTTTCACCAGCTTCTCTGCACTTGCTGAGAACTGGGCAGCAGGCCTGGTTCAAGGCCTTTACACACGCTCGCTCCTCCTGTACTCTCTTCTCCTCTCCTGTGCCCTTCCTCTGTTCCCCTCACTGCCTTAGAAAAGCCCCCTGATGTGACTCCTGGTGTGGGTCAGATTCCTTGTGGGACACTTCAGAGAAACATGCTCCTCTCCTTCTAAGCACTGACCTCTGATCAGCATCGTTATCTCATGTGTGAGGTCTGTCTCCCCAGTCTATATGCCACAGAGAAGCAGCAGCTGACTGGTATTCCTGGGGCCGCCAGCAGTCTGGTGGAGTAGGCTCCCCGAATAATTTGTGGAGTGAACACAGCAAGAAACCACTACCCCCAGGGAAGATTCAGAAGAGCTAGCAAGTTCTGGACCACCTCACCCCTCTAAGAGGTGGGCACGTGATGGGAAATGGCAGGTCTGTCCTGTTCCATCTATAGGAGGGGACAGGAGAGCCAAAGAGGAGAAGGCTGCTGCCACCACACTGAGCGAACTGGACCCGGCTGGAGGCAGCCCACCCACGGGCCCAGGCAGGGAGCCCAAAGAGGAGCGAGGTGGCCAGGCCGAAAGTGCAGCCAGTGGTGAGTTGTGATGCTGAGGACCTCCTGGCTGTCCTGTCACCTCCCAACAGCCAGGGCCCCAATGCAGTGAGGGGCTTCCTTGGGAGGCTCCTGGGGCCCAGAGGTAGGGTAACACAGGCAACTGCACCTCTTGAGCTCAGATTACCCAGAAGGACCCACTCTTTGTTCTGGGGCATCTGTTCCAGCCAGAGGCCCAGCAGCATGAAATTGGATGTGATGGCCCCACTCCTATCTCCTGAGCCACAGCTACTACTAGGGGCCTAATCCAGAAAAGCCATCAGCTCAGTCTAGCCTCCAATGCCCCCATCCTCACCCCAGGTGCAGAGCAGACGGAGAAGGCTGATGCTCCCCGGGAGCCACCGCCAGTAGAGCCCAAACCTGACCCCACGAACGGCATGGCTGCTGCTGAGGCCGAGGCTGCCTTGTCAGAGAGCTCGGAGCAAGGTACCTCCACCCAGCCCAGGCCAGCCCCCACTCATGTGTCCCCCCACCCCGGTCCCTCTCCTTCTACCTCCCACTGATCCCACTCTGAGCTCCCCTTTCACTTCAGCTTTTGGGCTGACATCGTTTCTCACTCTTGAATTTGAACATGGGTTTCTTGGCTGTGCGCCCGGTTGCACACACCTCCTGTTGGGCACAGGAGCATTGCGGACACAGCGCGAGCGCTTCCCCACGCAGAACACCGTGGGGGAGCCAGCCTTGCAGCCCCTGGCACTCACCACCAGATACTTGTTGCCCGACAGCACCCTTCCTGCTGTGGGGACCTCTGGGGGGCCCTCGGGGCCTGTCTGCGTCCGCCAAGCAGTAAATGTCCTGGTCAGCAATCTCCCCTGGTGCAGCCCTCGTCAGTACTAGAACCATTTATCAGTGACGCCCAGGCACTGTCAGGCCTGTGCTAGGTGTCCACGCAGAGAGGGGGGCATATGCGGAGATGGCATGGCCAGGGACCAGGTCTGCCCCTGGCATCCCATTGGAGGCCCCCCCTGCTCTTCTCCTGGCAGAAATGGAGGTGGAGCCAGCCAGGAAAGGAGAAGAGCAGGAGGAGGACACGGCGCCTGCTGTGGTCAAGGAGGAGAGGCTGCCGCTGGAGAAGGGAGAGGCCCCAGAGGAGAGCGAGGAGTCGGCCAGCACGGACTCGGGCCAGGAGCTGGGCACAGAGGCCCGGGGCCTACGCCCGGGCACCTATGGCGACCGCACTGAGTCCAAGGCCTACGGCTCCATCATCCACAAGTGTGAGGTGCGGCCACAGGGGTTGCCACCCTCCCTACCCCTTGGCATCGCACGGCCCCCTCACACCTGCTTCCCGCACCCTGCAGGACTGTGGCAAGGAGTTCACACACACGGGGAACTTCAAGCGGCACATCCGCATCCACACGGGCGAGAAGCCCTTCTCCTGCAGTGAGTGCAGCAAGGCCTTCTCCGACCCAGCTGCCTGCAAGGCCCACGAGAAGACGCACAGGTACGGCGCCCTGCCCGGCTGCTCGTCCCCACTGGCCTGGGACCCCAGCGACCCCTCCTCTCCCTTCTGACCTGCAGCCCACTGAAGCCGTACGGCTGCGAGGAGTGTGGCAAGAGCTACCGGCTCATCAGCCTGCTGAACCTGCACAAGAAGCGGCACTCGGGCGAGGCGCGCTACCGCTGCGAGGACTGCGGCAAGCTCTTCACCACGTCCGGCAACCTCAAGCGCCACCAGCTGGTGCACAGCGGCGAGAAGCCCTACCAGTGCGACTACTGTGGCCGCTCCTTCTCCGACCCCACGTCCAAGATGCGCCACCTGGAGACGCACGACACCGATAAGGAGCACAAGTGCCCTCACTGCGACAAGAAGTTCAACCAGGTGTGTGGCTGCAACTGAGGAGGCACAGGCAGCCCCTGGACTCAGAGCCCCGCCTGGGCCGGTAGCCCTCGAGGACACAGGCTTAGTGGGAGAAGCTGGTGGCTGAGTAGAAAATGACCCTCCCCCAGGTGGAGCTCCTGACTGCTCTGCTATGGAAAGTGGGAAGGCCAGTGAAGTCAGGGAGGGGGTGGTTTCCTCTCCACTACTGGCACCTGGAACGTTTCACTGGCCTTGAGGAAAGGTGGAGCCGTCCACAGGCCCCTGTGAGGACCAGGAATCAGCTGTTCCCTGGTGGGGAAGGCAGGCGAGGGGCCTGGGGCCACCTTCTGCGGCATGGCTCTCTGACCCCTTGCCTGGCACAGGTGGGGAACCTGAAGGCCCACCTGAAAATCCACATCGCTGATGGGCCCCTCAAGTGCCGAGAGTGTGGGAAGCAGTTCACCACCTCAGGTAGGGCCGGGCCTGCCTGGCTGCCCCATGCCCCTCCGCTCCTCAGCCATGTCGTGGTGCCCACGCCAGGCCCTCCCTCGGTCTCCTCAGGGAACCTTAAGCGGCACCTTCGGATCCACAGCGGGGAGAAGCCCTACGTGTGCATCCACTGCCAGCGGCAGTTTGCTGACCCCGGCGCCCTGCAGCGGCACGTCCGCATCCACACCGGTGGGTGAGCAAGCCCAGCAGGGCCTGGGGAAGGCACAGGAAGGGATGCGTGGGCACCAACACCTCCTGCCCCCATCTCCAGGTGAGAAGCCATGCCAGTGCGTGATGTGCGGCAAGGCCTTCACCCAGGCCAGCTCCCTCATCGCCCACGTGCGCCAGCACACTGGAGAGAAGCCCTACGTCTGCGAGCGCTGTGGCAAGAGGTCCTGTCCGGGCTGTCCCACCCCTGCCCTGGGGTCCCCACACTCTGCTCTGTGAAGGATATCAGAAAACAGACTAGGACTTGGTGGGGAACTGGGCCCACTGAGGCCCGAGCCCAGGCGTTAGGTCCAGGGGTCCCCTTCAATCCAGAAGATGACGTGCGAGGCCCAGCCCAGTTCCCTGGGTGCAGGCTTGGGCAGTTCAGTGCAAGGCCCTTCCCCTCTGTGGCTCTACAGATTCGTCCAGTCCAGCCAGTTGGCCAATCACATTCGTCACCATGACAACATCCGTCCCCACAAGTGCAGCGTGTGCAGCAAGGCCTTTGTGAATGTGGGGGACCTGTCCAAGCACATCATCATTCACACTGGTGAGCTGCCCACCAGCCCCTCCGCCCCATCCCAAGCCCTGCTCTTGGTGGGGGTGGTGGGAAGGGAGGCACCCTCAGACCCCAGCCTTGGGTGCTCACCCTTACTGCAAGGAGACTTTGAAGGCAATTCAATTCAAATGAGGACCCCACTTTCTTAAGAGCTTCCAGTAGGTACAGGAGCCACTGGGAGGCTTCTGTGCAGTTCTGGTCGCTGCCCCAGAGCACTTCCTATTGGAAAAGACAGGGCTGCTGGGGAAGCTGGAGGCCACTGAGGTCCTCCCCCCTCCCCCAATGGCAGGAGAGAACCTTGCCTCCCCCCCCAGGAGAGAAGCCTTACTTGTGTGACAAGTGTGGTCGCGGCTTCAACCGGGTGGACAATTTGCGTTCCCATGTGAAGACCGTGCACCAGGGCAAGGCAGGCATCAAAATCCTGGAACCAGAAGAGGGTGGTGAGGTCAGCGTGGTCACTGTTGATGACATGGTTACACTGGCCACTGAGGCACTGGCAGCAACGGCTGTTACTCAGCTCACAGGTGCGGGCTGTGGGCAGCAGAGGGTGGTCATGAGCAACTTGCCTCTGGGGTGGCAGTGAAGGGGTGGATGCCTCTGGCCTTAGGCCCTGCTGATTCTGCCCACAGTGGTACCAGTGGGGGCTGCCGTGACCGCCGATGAGACGGAAGTGCTTAAAGCCGAGATCAGCAAAGCTGTGAAGCAAGTGCAGGAAGAAGGTGAGAGGGGCTGCTGGGATGTGAGAGTTGGTGGACTGCAAGGGTCCTCCCCATCCTGACTGCGGCCCCACCTCCCACAGACCCCAACACCCACATCCTCTACGCCTGTGACTCCTGTGGGGACAAGTTCCTGGATGCCAACAGCCTGGCCCAGCACGTGCGGATCCACACGGCACAAGCACTGGTCATGTTCCAGACAGACGCGGACTTCTACCAGCAGTACGGGCCCGGCAGCACGTGGCCAGCCGGGCAGGTACTGCAGGCTGGGGAACTGGTTTTCCGTCCTCGGGACGGAGCTGATGGCCAGCCCACTCTGGCAGAAACACCCCCCACAGCCCCAGAATGTCCACCGCCTGCCGAGTGAGCAGGCGTCCCTTCTCCTGACTGTTTATTTAAGGATGGGTGACCCCATTCCCTAGAGAATAAATTTGATTATTTTCTAATGCTGCCTACAGCTCCCTGTGGGGATTGGGTAGGGAGCTGGCAGCTGTGACTGAGGGTGCCCCAAGAGGCTGTCCCACCCAGACACCTGCCTCCTGTGCTTTTGTGGAATGGGACTGGAGCCCCAGGACCTCTATAGATGCAGGCTGGCACGCAGCACACTCGGGCCAGAGCATGGCTCCGTGCTGCACCCCAGCCCCTCATCCAATTCCCTCCGTGGAAGCTTCTCATCTGTTCACCTTGAGGATCTCACCTCCCCTCTGCCATGGAGCTCAGCTGTGACTGCTCCCCCTCTGCCTGGGGGTTGGGAACTGGGCCAACAGGGGCTGACTGGCCAAATCGCTTACCGGGCAACCCAGAAAGCCCAGAGCAGCAAGGCAGGCAGAGAGCCAGGCCCAGCAGTCCACAGGCCTGGTTCTGCTGGCCTTGAGGAAGCAGGAGGGCTCTCACTCACTTCACAATGACCCTGGCCTGAGGATCAAGGCCAGGTCAGTAACTTCAAGGCTAGGCCAGTGCCATGTTTTTGGGAACATTCACTTGCCCTGAACCAATGGAATCTCTCCCATCAGGCTGAGGGCCAGGAGGGACTAGCAGCCAGGAGCTCAGATGGGGACAGTGGGGGACACAGCACTACCGAGTTTCCCCGAAAGTAAGACATCCCCTGAAAATAAGACCTACTTTCAGTTTTGTCTCTCGCTGAAATACATGTAAGGCATCCCCCCTGAAAATAAGACATAGCGCATCTTTGGGAGCAAAAATTAATATAAGACACTGCCTTATTTTCGGGGAAACAGGGTAATTACACTAGGAGCAGTAAGCAGGGGCTGGTGTAACAGGGAAACCTGAGATGCTGTCTCTTACCTTTTCCAGTTCGCTCAGCAGCTGTAATCCCGCAAGAGATGGTACCTTCTTGCACTAAAAGTGTAGGTCGGGATATTGCAAATTGAGACCACCAACTCCATGGCCCATGTTCTGGTCCCAGTCCAGTTCTCTAGCTTGTAGTTCATCCAGCTGCAGGGGGAGCCTGGCCCACCAGCCCATCTTGTCAGGAGCTGCAGGAACACGTCAGGCCAGCCTGCACCCCCAGGAGGGCGCACGAGACAAGCCACCAAAAGCTTGCTCAAGATGCTTCTCAGTTTGCACGAGGGGGTGGGTTTACCTGCACACAGATTTGAAGTGCCTTCCACATTTTCCAGGAACCAGTCAGGACCTTGAAGTGTCTGTCACACCATAGCACTGATATATGGTTCAAGTTCAGTCTGTGATAAAATAATTGGAAGATTAAGTGGCAGAAAGGAAATAGGTCCCATATACAGACTGAGGAAGTGGGTAAGTGGGGAGAAAGCGAAAGTGAGATGAGGGCTATTATTCCCCATAAGCCAAAGGACATTGAGTCATCCCACCAATTGACAATCACATCCACAACTTGACATATTTTGCATTTTTTAATAAAGTTTGTAATCCAATGGACACACAAAACAAAACTGCGCTGAGAAAGAGTTTCATAAATTAATAAGTGTTAGGAAGTTGTGGGGAGAGGTCAAGGTCACAGGAAGAGGGAAGCCAAGTCCTTTTGTACAGTCTGTGTGTGTGACATGTCCAGATTGTGGGGGCAGGGCCGTGCTGTACCGAAGCGCACTTATACAAATGAGTGACAATACAAAGTCTGAGTATGAAAATAAGATTTTCTCTGAAAACACATTTTTGGCACAGATTAAAAAAAATGTATGTCAGGGGAATTTGATTTTTTAAGTCAGTATTATATATATTTATATATATATATTATATTTATATATACACACATCCCAAGTTCAGCATATCCCACCAAGGAAGAAAATCCTGTTTGCTCTTTTCTTAAGATTGTAAACTGTACATCCTGGGTGAATCAGATGGTGGCAGCTGGAGAATTAAAGGTCACATCCAAATGAGCAAGGGGAAGGGAGGGGCTGGGGACAAAACCCAATGAAATGTTCCTTGACCCCAAGGTTTCAGCAGAAGTTTGAAGTCCTGCGTCAGAGTCTGCGATGTGTGTTCATGTACACCAAGTCATCCAGAGTGTCACAGCCTGTCTTCACTGTGCAAAAGTCCAAGTCACTAATTTAGTGCAAAGGCAGTTCTGTTTTCTTGTTTCTTAAAAACAAAAACAAAACAATTACTTCCACTGCTCTGTTCCTTTTCTCCAAAAAGAGAGAAACCCAGCCCCAAGGTGTCTGTGAGTCCATCAGTTTGTGGCCTGTCCTTGGGCTAAATGTCATGTAAACATACAAGTAGCAGCACCACTGCCCAGAGGGGTCTGTCCGACTGAGCTGGGCGGGCGGACAGGAGGACGAGGCTGGCAGTGGAGTCTGTGCCCTTCAGCAGCTTCTTTCTCCACTTGGCTGGGTTTTCCTGTTTGTTTTTTGCTGCAGAGCCTTGGGAAAATACACCAAGTGGTGACCATTCAGTGGCTCACACAGAGGCAATGACAATCATGAGGTGAGGAGAAATGTTGGAGATGCTGGCGAGAAGATCAGGGGCCAGACGGGACAGGTGACTCTCAGAGAACTCGCAGGGTGGGAAGATCTGCAGCACATAGGCAGGCTGGAGAAGGAGACAAGAGCAAAGTGGGATCCCCTTGTCTTCACATCACCCACCCCACTACCATTCTTCCTTTAAACTTTTCCAACTGGAGGCTCAATAGAGAGCCTGGTGGAGGGTTTCCAAACTAGCTAACATCTCCATGACTTTGTCCACCTGAAGAAAACCACGTGTCAGAAAACGAACATGAACTAACTCCCTGGGAACCTCTTCTATAGCTTTAAGATAAAGAAAAACCTCTGCCATCTCAGCTGTCCCTTGATTGTCTCCAGGATGGGCAATGACGGTCCTTCCCATACACTCTGCTTGTTGCCCCTATCCAGAATGCCCATTGCCTACCTCCTCTGCAGAACTTTCCTGCACTACCCTAGGTGGCATTGGTAGCCCATGCCACATTAGACCAGTCCACACAAGCCACACCTGTGCGCACACCGAGGCAGGACACTGGGCATGGGGCTGACCTGATTGGAGCCGGGGTTGGGAACGTTGATGATCCCTGCTGCCTGTTTGGCCTGCAGATAGGTGATGAAGGCAGCCTTGAGGGACTCGGTCTGGCTCACAACATCCTCTTGGTCACGGCCACAGGGCAGAGCCAGCAGCAGACAGTAATCCGTCTCCACCTGGGACAGAGGCAGCTGTCAATGATCAAAAAACATGCAGAGGCCTGTCTAACAGGAGATTTGGCTCTGGAGCCCACAAAAGCCCCTTCAACTCTGAGATGACAAAGTCTACCCTCACATTTATTAAATGAAAAAGAAGTCTGTTTCTGGGTCTAGAGGCATTTTACTGTACTCCGTAACAAGCCAGGGAGGAAGGCAGCTGGGAGCCACTCAGCACACTTCACCTGGGCCGTCTTACCGTCATTCTTCGGGCAACCCCTTCCAGCTGTGAGGCCTCCAGCCGCATCCTCTGGGCGATCCTCAGTGGGGGGCCTCCTTCAGAGAGGGGTAAAGATCGATGGGCCAGGACGTTGTTGCCAGAGACAAAGTGGAGCTGCACAGCAGCTGTGTCGTTCTTGAGGGCCAGGAGGCCCTGCCACACAATGGGGTACTTCTGCCCATGGGAAAACAAACAGAAGTGAGCTCAGGGCTAGAAAACAGCCATGCTGGACATGGCTCTAGGCAGCAGCTTACTGGGCTAATAAGTCAAGTGGGACTCAGGACATCTTAACAGCACAAAGCTTGGAGGGTCGTAGGGGGGACCCCTCCCAGGCTTACCTTCAGAAGCTGGACCATATCCACGGGCCTCTGAGCAGTCAAGTGTGGAGAAATATCTTGTTTGGGGGGAGGTTGGGCTTCAGTGTACAGCAGAGCCAGTCCTGGAGGGGTGCTGGGGCCCGAAGTTGTGGGGATAAACAATGGCTGCTTTGGGGCAGCCTGAGCAGGGAGAGGTCCCGGGAGGTCAGCCTTCATGGAGACAGACACAGGAGAGGGGTAGGAGGTCTGGCTTGTTTCTGCCTGCACCCTCTGAACCTGGGCATGAGGCTCAGCTGGCCTGTTTGCAGGGATGGTTGGGAGGCGAGGCTGCTCTACTCCTGTTTGAGTCCCCTTCGCCTCCTGGGAAACTGGAGGCATCTTGCTGCTTGGTGGCTGGCAGAGCTGTGTGGGCTGGACAGGCTGTGTGGGCTGGACAGGCTGTGTGGACTGCACCGGTTGGGCTGGCTGTGTAGACTGTGCAGGCTGAGTGGGCTGCAAGGGCTCACCTTCAGGAGGGGGACCCTGGAGTTGGGTGGGAAGAGAAAGGGACAATCAGAATCTCTTATGCATAATACTGTGCCCCTAACCAACTGGCCCTGGGCCCTGGGCAGGGTCAGCTGCAGGTATCTCCTGTCTACCAGGCCCACAGACAGCCTGAACCAGTCAGTGATGCTCTTGGGCTTTCAGGACTGGGAATTCTGGTAAAGAGGAGGTCACCTGTCTCCTTCCCTCCTACCTCTGCAGGCAGAAGCCACCACTCCACCAGCTCCTTCCCTTGTCTCGGAGCCCACCGTGCTGTGATCTAATCCCTTCATCCCAGGATTTAAGAAGCCCCTCTTTAAATTCATGGACAATAACATACTTTAGGGACAACACTGGCACCTCAACTACTAACTGACAATTTGGGTCCTCTCACCTGAGTGGGAGCCTTGGTCCGGGAGGGAAGGCCAACGGAAGTCGCGGCAGGAAACTGAGCGTGTGTGAGCTGAGCTGGGTTGTGGTAGGTGCGGATGTCCCCATACCTGTACTCCTGAAAGAGCTCCCCGCTGGAGTGCACAATCTGTACTCCGTGGGTCACCACTACAGGTGGGCTCAGGGGCAGCCCCTGGAGCTGGTTGCTGGGTGTGACCGTGAGGATCCGGGCCTCACTATGAGGGGTGGGGGCAGGGGCTGCTTTGGCATCTGCCGTCTTGGCAGCTTCTTTCCCTGGCTGCTGAGGAGTCTTACTGGCTGGTGGCACCTTCAGTACCCCATCTGCTGCCCGTGGTTGCTCACTGACTGCCGTCACGTGGGGATGCACCATGATCCTCACGTCCCGGGGCACAGTGTATGGATGAAGTCGGTACTCAGACTGCATGACCAGCACTTCTGATTGCACAGGGGCTGCAGCCCTAGCAACAGGCAGATGGTAATGCACTTCTTCTTCTGGAGGGTGCTGGGAGGCCAGGGCGGGCACACCTGCTGTGGCCGGCTGGGGTGTGCCTGCACGCTGAGGGGCCCTGACCTCTATCTGCTGAGGCTGCAGGGAGGCCCGAGGAGAGTGTAGCGTCTCTGGCCGGATGCTGTAAGTGATGCTGGGCAGTGTGGGTGTGTTCATTCTCACTTCACCCTGGGACAGGTGGCTAAGGGACACAGTCTGGGTGATGCTGTGGGGTGGCATGATGACAGACTGCTCTGGGTGTATGCTAGAGATGAACTGAGGCACAGGAATGCCTGCAGCCAGCATGACTGTGGCATTAGTAGGCAGCGCAGGGGATGTGGTGCTGCTGGGGTGACATGCCCTTGGGAACGGGGATGGAGCAGGCCCACTGGGCCGAGGAGAATGTGCATCTGGCTTGGTGGCTGCCAAATGGGTGACAGTTCGATCTGTTGGGGTGCTAGGCCCCGAGGTGACATGGTTCACTTCCGCAGGTAGTTTGCTGGGCAGAGCAGGAGGGTGGTGGGGGGTGAGAGTGGACCCCAGGTTAGCTGGCTGAAGGACCTTGGTCTCTATCTTGAGGGTGACAGGATCAGCAAGCTTTTTATTAGTGGTGACTATACTTGGGGTGAGGACCAACTGGTTGTGAACCAGCACTGGGGGAGTGTTGATGCCCTGGGTGAGAACCTTCACTGTGCCACCCTGGGTGACCGGTGTGGACACAGACAGGTGAATGGGCTCAGGCTTCTCCAAGGACGGACGGTCAGCCTTAACAGAGGAGATCACTGGAGACGCGTTGTACGTCTGGGCAGTCAGCACCAGAGTAGAATGGGTGGCCACGTTTGCATAGCCTGAGGGAGCCGGAGGGCCTTTGGGCGGAGGCTGCGATGGTGTGACAGAATCAGGTTTGGCCTGGGACTTGGACACCGACTGTTGAAATTCAATGTCCATGGCACTCGCTGGGGGGATCTGGCTGATTTTGGCGCTGATCCGCTGTGGGCCTTCAGTCTTCTGCCCTGAATAGCTCAGGAGCACAACCCCTTCTGAGGTGTTCACCCGCAACCCAGCACCAGAGCCTGCGTCTGCCGGGCGCTCGTCAATCACAGACATAGAACCTGGGTGGAACCGACTGTTTTCATTAGAGCTCGACCTCTGCTTGCACCTGGCTGATGGTGTGATCATGGCACCTGCCACGGTCACTGCACCTGTTGTGGTGGCAGTCATACCACCAGAGGTAGCAGTCACTGCACCAGCTGTGGTGCTCACGGCGCTGGGAGTGGCATTCACCACAGCCGAGGTGGCATTTACTGTGCCCACACTGGCATTCACTGGAGTGGTGAGGACGTTCACGGGCCCCGTCAGGACGTTCACGGGCCCCTTCAGCACGTTGACGGGGCCTGCAGGAGTGTTCACCAAGCCCTTCAGCGTGGTCACGGAGCCCTTCACAGGGCCTTTCAGAGTGTTTACCGGGCCAGTCAGCGCATTCACCGGGACCAGCGAGACATTCACCAGGCCAGTGAGGGCACTAACCAGACCAGTCAGGGTTTGAGGAGCTTGTTTGGCCAAAGTTATCTTTTGTGAATTCTCCAAATCAATGCTGACAGGCATCCGGCTAATAACAGAAGTAATTTTGGGAGCAATGACCGGAGCCACCTTTTCTTTGTCATTGGCTACTGGGACCTCTGAGGCCTGTGTGCTGGAGGTGTTTGTTACTGGAGCTGCTGGTTTTTCTTCTGTAAGAGGCTTTTTAGATTCAACTGGAGGGGGCGGTACCTCATGCAGGCACGGGGGAGCACTGACAGGCTCTGCGATGGCAGTTGTGACACTTGTGGAAGTGATGCCCGTGGCAGATACATATTTGGGGTCCATGAGGATCTTTCTCAGTGTACTGGAGCTGGTGTCGATGTCAGAGGCTTTTGTGTCTGGGGGAAGAGCAGGTGACGGGGTGGACTGAGCCCGAGGCTCCTCCTGCCTTGTGATCCATTCTGTCACCTTAGCAGGGGTACTCTGGTGTGGGATCCCTCCAGAGGCGACAGTAGGTGGGAGCTTTGCTACAGTTACAGAAGGAATTGTGGGGATGGGTATGCCTGAGTCACTGGGCGGGGTCACAGGATCACTTTCAATGATAGAATGCACCCTGAATCTGGCTTGAGGCTCCTCATCCACAGGTGCTGGTTGTGAGGGAGGGGGAGGGTCTGGAAGCACAGACACTTTGGTTGGAATCTTTTCTTCAATACTGGTCTCTTGGTGCAAATTTTCCCGGGATGGGGTCTTGCTTGGGTCAGGAGCACAGGTCTCGGAAGCAGTGGCCTGGGGCTTTTCACTTGGACTTTCTTCCTGTGGCATTTCGGAGGGTTGTACCACTGTCTCCTCACTTGTGGCAGGACTCTTGCTTTGAACTTGGTCAGGTTTGGAGACCTGGGTCTCTGTGGTAGCCCCTGTTTTCTTGTTTGCATTCCGTTTGCGGCGTGATCGAGTTGTCTTTGGGCGCCCTTTGTCTTTCCGAGCAAGAGTGACTTGGGCTTCTTTTGAACCCTTGGCTTCTGGCACTGGGTGGGAGGTTTCACTGCTGTTCCCTCCAGCTTCCTTAGTATCTACTGGGCCTGCAGTGGGGTCAGAGGCACTGACTGGTGGCCCAGAAGATTCTGTACCAGCCTCAGTCTCCATGATGCCAGACATGGCCTCATCAGTCACAGGCTCTGTTCCCTCCTCTGGAGGCTGCAGTTCTTGAGAAGGGGGCTGCAGGGATGCCTGAGACTCTGCAGGGTAAGGTGCAGGTGCTGGGAAGTTTTCTGGCTCCCCAGAAATGTCATTGATGATGGAGCCAATGGCCGCAGCCAGTTCTGTTTCACTCGCTTGGTGTGCAGGCTTGTCCCTGTCCTCTGTGGAGAGGCCCTCTGGTGTGCCTGTGGCCGCCCCCTTGAAAGCTGCGGAGGTTTCAGTGAGCTTTGCGATGTTCTGCACAGCCTGCTCCAGCTCCATCTGCTTGGCTAACCGATTCGCTTCTGGGGACAGTTCAGAGGCAGGCAGCTCTTCTTTCTCTGGCTCCTTGTCTGGAGCAGCCCGACCACTGTCCTCCTGGGATGACAGACCGTCCTCCTTTGGGGGACTGCCACTCTTCTCGGGGGAGACCGCCACAATCCCAGCTCCCATCTCCACGGCCGGCACCGCAGGGCCTGCAGCCACAGTGGGAATGACACTGGCATCTGAGTTTTTCAGGTTTGCAGATTTGTCTACTGCTGATCTAGAAGTTCGAGATCTTCCTCTCTTTGACTTGGGATTTTTTTCAGTGGTTGTTTTTTTCTCTACCACTTCAATTGTGGGGCCTTCAGGTGGATTTTTGTCTGTGCCAATTTCTTTTTTATCACGTTTCTGTTCACTTCCTGCTTCTTCTTTATCAGGCTTAGATTTTGTGTTATTTTCTTTCACATTTACTTGGGGATTCACCTCAGTGGTGGACTCGGGACGTTCAGTATCAACTTTTGGTTCATTTTTCCCCTTTCTCCCTTGTGGGCCACCAGCAACTGACTTTTGGGACCGTGGGGATCTCCATCCCTCAGCTGGTTTAACCGTTTCAACTGGTTCTTTCACCTCGGGCTCATCATCTTCATCGGCTCGACGGCGTGTCTTTGGAGGCCTTCCCCTCCTGGGGGTGGTGGGAACTGCTGCGGCCTCCTGAAGCTCTCGCTCCAATCTCTTCCTGGTCACTCTTGGTTGCTCAGTGGGCTCCTTGGCTGGAGAGCGGTTGTCATGGTCACCCATGGTTGCATAGACACTCCTTACATTCCGACGCCTTGTTCGGCTGAGGGGCAAACTTGGTTCAGGGTGTTCAGGGTCTGCAGCTGAGTTTTTAGAGGCAGTCCTTGTAATCTTCTCTGCCTCCATCTTTAGCTCTAGGAGTTTCTGTGTTTCTCCCCGAGGAGAATTGGACCGCTTGAGTTTTTCCCGGTCTATCCTCTCACTCTTCCTTGTGACAGGCTTCTCCACAATACTTGGGGCAGCTGCCTGGACGGGGGTCTTAGAACGCTTACTTTTGTTTGGCTTTTTATCTTTTGGAGCAACTGGAGGATCAACCTCTGTATCTTCAGAAGCTTGAGGCTGAGCTTCATTAATGACTTCAGCTTTTAGAACTGCACTGGGCTCAACATTAGCAGCTGAGTCTGGCTTTTCCATTTTTGGCTCATCAACTTCCTCAGGCTTCTGAGTTGGTTTAGAAAGTGGTTGGGTACTGTCAGGTCCTGGGTCTACACTGATCTCCACCTGGGAAAAGGAGGCCCCAGGAGTTGGAGGCTTGGCATCCAGGTAAGGCAGCTGGTCAACTGATGAACTTTCTCCAACAACTTTAGGAACCCCGGCAGCGTCTTTTTCAGTATCCACTCCTGGGGGCAAGTCTGCTTGTTCAGGTTGTTCCAGAGTGACAGGAGCCTGTTCAGAGGCAGGCTTTGCTTCTTCTGAGACCGAGGACGGCTCCATGGTCTTCTCTTCTGTCACTGATGGCACCTCTCCTGGTTTATCACCAGCTGTCTTCTCCAAGGATGATGATGCTGACTCTGGAGTTACAACTGTAACACTAGGAGGCGCAATCAAAGATGGGGTTTTCATTTCTGACTCTTTATTCTCAGAAGCAGATTGTGGGGTCTTGAGATGATCTTCTGTATCTTCCTGTTTCTCACCCTCTTTGGGTTTTTGGTCTTTTTCTTTTTCTTTCTGTTGCATTCGTGTGAGTTCCATAAATCTGCTATGGAAAAGAACTACTGGCTCTTGCATCAAATCAGTTGTGCTGTTTGCTCCATCAGATGTCTGCCTCCCATATAATCTACCAGAAATGAAGTCAGATTCTTCATCTTTTCTCTCTAGATGCTGCAAGCGTTTGGAATCTTGTTCAAAGATTGAGCTGTGTAAAAAACGAGAAGCAAATAATTCTTGCCTTTCCTGTTCTTCTTCTTTATGATCATCTTTTTTATCATCCATTTTTCCTTCTGAATCAGTCCGAATTTTCTTCTTTTTCATGTACCAGGATGGAATAGGTCTTGGAGCAGAGTCAACCTTTTCTTTATCTTTGTTGTTTCGAAAATTAGCAAATCGAGAGTCCCAATCAAGAAAAGACCAATTTTCTTCTCGAGATGAAGAAAGGGATTTAGCTCTTTCAAGCAAAGCCTTAGTGTCTGGTGTGATGGTCTTATCCAATGCAAAAGAATAAAATTTGTTCCTTTCTAAAGAACTGGACAGTCTCTCATCTCGGTCACGTAGTTTGTCCTCTCTTTCCCTCAATAAAAAAGACAACTGAGAACTTTCATATAATGCAGAGGCTCTGGGTGAGTGGGATTTGTGTTCACCATCTTCATCAGAATCAGAGGGCACCTCACCAGGTTCCAAGTCACGTACAGACCTCTTTCGAAGGCTGTCTCTTTTAATTATGCTGTTTGGGAAACTCACATCAAATCTGCTGGCATCTTGCTTCATTTGAGAATCCCACCGATTTAGTTCATCCTCAGAATTCAAGACAGATAGCTTTATTTTGGCCATGTCTGCCATCTGTTCTCTCCTGCTGGAATCATAAGGATTAAATTTTAAGGATTCTTCTCTAACTGTGATATTAGAATAGGAGACACCTTTTTCATCTACTTTGGGAGACCCTTTCACTGTCATTAGCCTAGGGGAGCTTATAGGGTCATCTTCCTCATGGAAGGAACCATGTCGGATATTGGGAGAACAACCAGTTCTTTCAGAATCTTCACTGATTTGGCGTGAACTTCTGTAATTTCTCTCTCTCTTGGTGCAGATATCAAAATCAACTTGATCCATCCTTTTCTTTTTGCTGGGAGGAGAGTCATCAGTAACATCTTGAGGAGGTTTACCTACCTCATGAACAAGACTACGTCTTTCATATTCATCTACATCTTTTTTAGGACTGCCAAATTTCTCAGACTTGGCTATTTCCATCTCCATCTGCTGTTTTCTACGACTCTGCTCCATTTGTTTTCGGTAACTCTGCGTGTGATCAATATCAATGCCAATTTTTTCTTCAGTATTTACTGAGTGTGGTTTCTCATGGCCTGATTTACATTCAAGTGTTTCATCACGAAGACTACAATAGTTCTTCCTAATATTTTCTCTCTCTGGTCCTTGATCATCTAATAGCTGCAGCTGTTTGAGCTGTGGTTTTGAGGGAGTGGGTTTTTTTGATTGGATTTCTTGATTTTCCACAGATTCACCTACTGGTTCTCCCAGCCTTGCCTGGAAGTCTGAGTTGGGCCTTGAGCCAGTTCCAACAGAAATACTGGCCAGATCCTGACAGTCTTTGGGGCTGGGAGCAGCATGAAGTCTGTCTAGTTTGATTTTTTTAGATTCTCTTTTAAGAATTTCTTTCCTTGCAGGCTTTTTTTCAGACTCTCCTTCCCTCAGCAGAATGACATCTCTAGATGATGTGTCAGGCTGTTTTTTTAAAAGTACCCGAGCATCTTCTACCTCTGGGCTACTTTTCTTGACTTCTGATTTTTGCCTTTCTGCTTTCAAATTGGAATCTGCAAATCGCCTTTTTCTTGCTTCCAGCTTCTCCAGCTCCACAACACTTATCCCATCAGCAAACTGATCTGGTTTTAGATGCTTCCTGGGTTTAAGCCTGCCTTCCTTATCTATCACTTCTATGTGGCTTGAAAGTGCCTTTTCCTTTGGCACTTTTATTCTAACAGATTCCAGTTTAGACACATCAGATTTTGCAGGCTCCGTGTAAGAAGCCTGGAGTTTCTGATCTACAGCAGAAGACCTGACAGTGTCATTATCAAGCTTGGCTTTCAGCTTTTCCAAAGGAGTGTGATCAATAACTTTCCCCTCTTTTTCTTTCACTCGAGTCAAAACCACACAAGGCACGAGTTCGAGGCGGTTTTTTGCTACTCCTTCTTTGTCAGCTTTCTCTCTGCTCAGTTTATTAGAACACCTTGGTTTTTCAGGGCTCTGTTCTCTTTCATTTTCTTGGTCTGTTTCTGAAGACTGAGAACTAGGGGAATGAATTTTTCCTTTTCGTTTCTGCTTCTCAGTTTTGTCCTTTTCCACTTTTTCCTTCCTTATTAAGCGTCTCTCTCTTTCCATTCTCTCAGGATCAAATATTCGTTCTTTATCTGTCTTTTCATTTTTTGTATAGCGTTCCAAACGAGATTTGTCAAGTTTATCGTATCTTGGAGGGGAAAGTGAGCTACAGCTCCCACTCCGGTCTGAGGACCGGCTATAAATCCTCCTCTCAGAATCACTTGGTAGTCTCTCTGACTGGGAGGGAGATGTGCCAGGACTCTGTGGGCGTCGCAAGTGCACTGGGCTCTGACTGCGTTCAATTGGCCTCCTCTCATGGTCTCTGTCCCGGTCAGACTCAAATCTTTCACGTTCTCTTTCTCGTTCCCGTTGCCTGTAACTGTATTCCCGAATATCTTGTTCATAAGGATCATTTCTGTAATCCCTGTATTCCCGAAGATCATCATAATATCGTGATTCATAGTAGTCTCCTTGGTAAGTTTCCCATTCTGAATAAAATTCTCTCCCTCGAGCTGGATAGTCCCGTCTGGAATCCTCAGGATAGGTGCTTGGAGTCCGAACATTCTCATAATATGTGCGATCTTGGCTATAGTCATACGATCCCCTTCGTTCCTCTCTGCCAAAAAATAAACAAACAAAAACCCAAAGAAGAATATATTAGTTCTTTTGTTTCTTTGTCATTTACACATTAAACCATGCATATGAGATTACAAAGTCTTGCTTCTAAAAATCTTTGCCATGATTAGTCATTACTTAGACTGTACTGTCCAATACTGTAGGCACTAGCCACATGTAACTACTGAAAACTTGAAATCTGGCTAGTCTGAATTGAGATGTGAGTATAAAATATATACTGGATTTGGTAAATTTAGTTTTAAAAAAAACCACCTCAATAATTTCTTTGATTGTTTATATGTTGAGATAATATTTTAGATATATTCAGTTAAAAAATTAATTTCACTTTTCCTTTTTTAAATTTTTTTCTTTAGAGTCCACATATAAGTGAGAGCATACAGTATCTATCTTTTTCTGACAGACTTATTTCGCATTAGCGTAACACTCTCTAGGTTCATCCTTGTCACATCTCTTTACCTTTTAATGTGTTTATCAGAAAATTTAAAAGCACAGATGTAGTTCTGCATTATGTTTCTACTGGATAGCAGTGGATCAGTCTTTATTTTACCCTTTTTGTGTTGGGTGTCATGACTTACAATAAGCACTATGGGTGTCACATCCCCACATTTCTAAGTCTTTCTTAATTACTTTTCTGCCAAAAAGTATTTTTACCACAACATGTGAAATATATTACCTTCCAAACATAGTATTTGAGAGAATAAATGAAATACTACTTTTAAACTGCAAAGCCCTTATACAAATGGGTCCTCATTTACATCCACGAGCTGAGCTATCATTAGAGTAAGCATTTTTTTCATTTATGCATCAACTATTCAGTGAGATGCCTTCCTCCCACTCTATAAAAAAAGGAAATATCCTTAAGTTCTACTGCAAGAATCTTCCCTCTCTAGACTACTTTCCTTGACTTCTGATTTTCCATAAGCATTACCATCTGAAATCAAATGACTCCATTCAACAGGGATAAGTAACCATGGGTAAGAACCAAAGAATAAATCAAAGCCACAGATCATTACTAAAATGAGTAAATTTAAGTAGTAATATTAAAAAATTAACAACCACACAATATTATCCAACCCTCAAAAGACACTACTGTTCTTTGAAAAATATTTAATGCATGCAGAGGATCTTAATGAATTTTTTTATCTAGGTGCTACTAGAACCCCAATACTTTCTACTCACTTATGGGTAAGAATTCCTGTAAGCACTTAAAGTATTAACAGTAACTTCAAACTGTTACCTGGGGAGCTAGGATCAAGAACTTTTTTTCACTCTCTACAAACACATGCATTCTCTTGTATATGCACATGTGTGCATGCACACACACAATCAGGACTGTCTTTCAGGAGAACTGCTGACTTTTGATCCTTTGTAATGTGGATTCCAATATACTAGTGAAAAAACATCAAAACCTTAGAATTTTGAGGCTTTAGGAATTTGGCCAAGGTTTCATTTAAAACCTTCAAAGTATTCAATGACCATTATATAATATTCCATGAGAAAATGATTCAAAGAAACATGTATCTTCTATGATTTAAATAAAAATGAAATGGAAAGCAGCAGCAATAAAAAGTGAATGCATTTAACAGATTTCTGGCAGCATGATCAGCATATGCCTTATTCTTGTCATAGAGCCCTTTATACTTGAACTTGAATGTCTAAAGGCATTTTTCACATATAGCCTTTTGTCTAACACACATGTACAGGGAGGAGATCTAGTGGTAATATGCCAGAAGACTTAATCACACAGACATGTTCAGACAAACAGCTTCGTCATTTGGATGGTAGTTTTCAATTTCAATGTTTCCTACAAGCAGCAGAAAAAATACCAAATACTACATACCATGACTGACTGAAAAAAATTAACAAGGGGAAATAATAAGGTTCACATTTTACATTGCTAAAGTTAGCAATCTATATACGTTTTGGTTTATTGATTCACAAATCATTTAAGAGATTCAAATTTAAAACAAAGCTCTTGATAATCTTTTGAAGGTTGGATTAAAAAAAAAATTTGTATGAGCACATACTTAGTAACAACCTGGATGTGGTCATTACTAAATATACAAGGCACTGAATAGTTTATAATGTACTGCAACATGATATATTTAATTTAAAACTGTATAGGCAGGATGATTTGTGCATAAAGTTATAATTTGGCAAAATAATAACTCTTTTAAATTGTAAGCGAGGTCAGTGAGAAATGTAGATAGGTTACCCCAACTCCCATGAGCAATAAGAAAACTGAATTCATAAATATAAACATATGAGGTCTGACAATTAAGTTTGTGAACTCACCCTAGAAAAAAAATGCCGCATATCTAATTACTGAGTATCACTACAGTCACCTTCAAAGTACTCCCCTTGGGAAGCTATGCAATGATGCCAGGGCCCAGTTCACCCTTCAAAGCAACTTTGGAACTCTTTTTCTGTAACATTCATCAAAGCCATCATTACCCTTGATGTCCTAAATGTCATCAAAATGCCTTCCTTTCAATATTTCCTTTACCTTCAGGTAAAAAGTCATTGGGGGCTTAAAGATCAGGTGAGTTAAAGAGGGTGTTGCAATACAGTGATTTGTTTACTGGATAAACTCCCTCAAAGACAGTGCTGTGTGAGCTGGTGCATTGTTGTGATGCAACAAGAGCCACCAGATGTTGGCGAAAAGTTCAGGTTGTTTTCATCTCTTTTCACACAGCCTTTTCACCACTTCCAAATAGTAAACTTGCTTAACTGTGTCCAGTTGATACAAATTCATCATGAACGATCCCTCTGATACCAAAAAACGGTCAGCAACACTGTTCTGACTCTTGATTTGGACTGATGGAACTTTTTTGTTTGTGGAGAATTGGCTGACTTCCATTGTGCACTTGGATGCTTTGTTTCTGGATCGTAATGGTACACCATGTTTCATCACAAGTAATAAAATGGCCCAAAACATCATCTTGCCTCTCCAAAATGTCTTGGCAAACTTCGACTCTCCCTTGCTTTTCTGTTCATCACGTGAGCTCCTTCAGAACCATTTTTGCACACACCTTTCTCATGCCAAGATTTTCAGTTAAGATTTTCCTGTTTCTCTGTTGATATTTACTTGGGATGCTATGCTCCTCAGTCAGCCGAAGATTTTGATGCACAATTCAACAAATTTTCACAATGTTTTTGTCAGTTCTGCTTGTTTCTAGCCACCCTGACCGCTCTTCATCAGTGATGCATTCTCTCTTCCCCCATAAAAACGTTTAATCCATTTGTACACTGCTATTTTCTTCATAGCATTATTCTCATAAACTTGGACTAACATGACCCTGATTTCACTTCTACTCTTGCCAAGTTTAACAAGAAGTGTAATGTTTCTTCATTGCTCTAACTGAAGCTCTGACATTCTCATGATGGCACACAAAAACATGCAACAACAATAACGAACACCACTCAGAAAGATACCACATGTCAACATGAGCACAGCTGTGAGACACTGATAGACCAAGGTTATGAAACCTCACTGAGTTGTTTGTACAGTGCTGCCAACGTAAGCACATGGTGGCAAGTTTGTGAACAAGTCAGACCTTGTATATTTCTTTATGAAGAGACAGAGGGAAGTTTTTTTTGGACTAAGAGTAGAAATAAGAGGTGAAAAATAAAATTTATTCCTATCTAAATTGTATGTACTAGAAATTTTAAAATTCAAGCTATGCAGATAAGCTTTAAAATACATACCTTCTTTCTAATAACATTTCATAAAAGTCTCTGATATCTTGACCAGATTTTTCCATACAATGATAAAATGCCAGCTGACTTTCCCGATTTGCAAAGTCCACCTTTAAAAAATAAGAACAGCAGGTGTCTGATGCAAGTTTCAGATTTTAATTCTGTGGAATGTTACCAAATTTAAAAATTCTTCCCAAAAGAGCCCTCCAGATAAACTTCAATAAAAAGAAACTGATCTCAATTAAGTAAAATAGTCCTCATATCTAAAACTTTATTTTGTTAACTTGAAATTCCTCTCAATTTCTATACATATCTTAATAAAAAGTTAAAATTTAAAGTTCCAGAGCGCAATCCTGAAGGAGGAAAAAGCAAAATGGAAAACTGAAACAATACCTACCAGGATTCTAGGCTTTCAATTAAATAATCAGATCAACTAAATTTAGCAATCTCTGTTGTACATAAATTTGCTGGGAATCAGTTAAAACACAAAATAAAATATGGAAGAACATTTAAACTTGACTCATAGATGGGCCTCAGTCATTAAAGCATTTTGATACCCATCATCTATCAGTATCTTATTTCGAAAAAAATTATTTCAATCTAACCATCATAGTTATTAAATTTATAAATCCCTTCAAGCTATCTCGAACAAAAGTTTTTAACAAAAATACTAGACATGGGGAAGCCGGTATGGCTCAGTGGGTTAAGCGCTCACTTTGCAGCCCCAGGGACCGAGGATCAAATCCCGGCCCCAGCCCGTGTGGACCCACATGCTGAACTGGGGAGTGCCCCAATTCAGTTCTCACCGGGGCGAGACCCTGGCCCTGTTCTTGCCCTGTGCAGCCCCGCCCACCTGTGGAATAAAACTACTGTATTTTTTGCTCCATAAGACGCACCTGACCTGCCTGGACCCGCTCTTCATCCATGCAGTCCCTGTTTTCTGATCTGGCTGCAGGCTTCCCCACGGCATCATTAAGGTCCCCAACATGCACTCTTCTTTGCAGTATTTGCTCCATAAGATGCACACACTTTTTCCTCCACTTTTGGGGGTGGGGGGAGTGCGTCTTATGGACCGAAAAATACAGTACGTAGAAAAACTGATGATGTGCAACTGTGGAGGCTGCTCTGGGCCCTCCCCCTTCTCTCTGTATCTCTCTCTGTATCTCTCTCTCTGTCTCGCTGTCAAAAACAATAAAAATAAATCTTTAAAAATACTAGACAAAATACCATGCTTTCAGTGGTTACTCACTCTTTAGGAGAGGAGGAAAGAAGAGGAACCAGGAAGCTGGACTAACTGACAGTTCAAGCTCCTGGGTGTGCAAATACCTGTGCCCTCAAGTAGCCAAGTATAAAAATTATACTATCTCCCTTAAAAACCAAGGCCAGGGGAAGCTGGGATGGCTCAGTGGATTAAGTGCTCACTTTGCAGCGCCGGGGACCCAGGATCAAATCCTGGCCCCGGCCCATGCGGACCCATGTGCTGAACTGGGGAGTGCCCCCAGTTAGGTTCTCTCTTTGTCTCTGTATCTCTCTCTCTCTGCCAAAAAAAAGAAAAAAAAACCGAGGTCATATAATGCATATGCTATAAACCATTCTCCTTGCTAGCTGCCTACAAAATGCTAATTAAGAGGGTAAGATCTGAATATGATTTTGTTTTGGTTCTGTTTAAAGCCATACTGCATACCTTGATTTTATTCCCACCGATTTTCCTCCCCTTGGTCTCTTTTACAGCTGCTTGTGCATATTCAATTTCATTGTAGAGAACCAGGGCCATGCCTTTTAAGCGGTCAAATACCACCTGAAAAAAACAAGACAAAAAACAAATAAGAGCCTCATCCCATAGACTTAGTGTCAGTCCCAACAAAATCCTAAGTCACAAAGACAATGCCAAGAAAAAATTTACTTATATACATTATATTCTAGAAAACATTTGAGGCTTTTCCTGATGATGCATATGTTGTAGTGAAAACACAATAAAATGTGTAGGGACTGTTTAGAATGGTAGATATTGCGACTTGAGGTATATTACATCTTTATTTTGTTTTTCTGTGTTTCACTTTGTTTTCCATGTTGACTAGGTACTATACTATTATACAGTAAATCCTCACTTAACATCATCAATAGGTTCTATGACTTGAAGTAAAATGACATGATATATAAACAAACCAATTTTACCACAGGCTACTTGATATAAATAAAAGTCTCTACAGCATTTCATCAACATTATAATGAAATAATGTTGAACAAAATTGCCAGTTATTCAAGGACTTGCTATATTTAAGTAAACATTCTTCTAGTTTCGGCTCAAATAAATCAATAACCTTGGCAGAGAGAAAACAATGTGAAAGTGTACATAATCAACAAAAAATTTCAGTGAATTTTGGTCATAAGTAGTACTATTGTCTTAAAGCTATTGAGTTTTTATTTCCAGTAGCTGTAAGATACATATTTCTGCAAACAATAAAAGCTCATTTAATGAAATGTCAAAATTATGCAACATGCCCACTACAGTGCAAATTTGCCTTCAAGGAGTTAAAGCTTTACCTTCACATAATGGAACAGGGTCCAGAGACCCTTCTCCTGTTGTTTGTTGGCATTTTACATAAATATCGACTAGATGAATATTCTGTTGTGTGAAAGTCTTTAAAAAAAAAAATCAATGGGTGGTGAGCACATAATGCAATGCACAGATAATGTAATATAGAGTTGTACACCTGGAAACTATGTTGCCAACCCAATAAATTTACCAATAAAAAAAATTAACTACATTTTAACACATAAAAAAAAAATCAAATCTAATTACATATCAGTGTGAATGGGAACAATGACATAATTGGACTAATTTTAATGTGAGATAAAATTATAAAAACCTCTAAGAAACATTCTATTTAACAGTATTATGCAGATTAGTTTTAAAATTAATCATCCCAATTGGTTCAAAATAATTTTTCAATATACTCACATCATAAACTAGTACATGAGATGCAAATGCCCTTCCCTCTAGGCCAAGTTTTAAAAAGGAGAATTTTAATATATAAATTATTAAAGAAAAGAAAAAGTTGGCCCTAGAAATGGGAACTGAAAGGGCAGAATACTAAGAAAAGGGAGTCATAAGTAGCTTTATTTATTTATTTATTATTTTTTTTTGACAGAGAGAGAGGGGGGGGGAGAGAGAGAGAGAGAGAGAGAGAACCGAACTGGGGGAGCTCCCAACCCAGCACATGGTTCCACACGGGCCAGGGCCGGGACTCAATCCCCGGTCCCCGGCACTGCAAAGTGAGCGCCCAACCCACTGAGCCATCCCGGCTTCCCCATAAGTAGCTTTAAAATACACACCAAAACCTCCTACTTACCTTTACCACAGGCCCGTATCGGCAGAAATGTCGTGTTAAATACTGATCTGACACATTTGAAGAAAGCCCGTCTAACCACACGCAGTTTGTAGGCATGCTCTTTCCAAAACCCAGCTGAATTTTATAAAAGACAAAATTTCTATTAGTAAAGTCACTGATTATTCAACTACAGAATTCTGAGAAAACCTGCCTTCTGTAGGAATCTTATCAAACCAACATCTTCAGTGGGAACCATTTGGTTAAAACCAAATAAAAATTTACAAAGGAGTAATTTTGCCTGGATAAGACTTAATTCAGATTATATATAACTGAATAAAAAGGCAGAGAAGTATACCACCTTTATGGTTATCTAACTACTACTGTAATTTTAAATAATCAGACATAATGCACAAAAAACTCCAAATCTTAAAAATCATAATAGTATAATAACTTATGCAAATTCCTTTACCTTGAGGCGATTATTTCCAAGGTATTCCCCATCCATCTTCTTAATAGCTTTACAAACACTGGCAATATCACAGTACTGCAAGAATGCATACTGAGGAACTCCACTTACTTTCTTAATATCAATATCCTGAAAAGACCAATGGATACCACTTAATGATACGCCAACAAGAAAATAAATCAGAATAAACCAAGTCCATATGAGGTATATATTACTCAAAACAGTCAAAGTCCCCAAAATCATTTTCTTAGTTAAAATTGTACATCTTAATAAAACTGTAAATTGGTCTTAAAAGTGATACAACGCAGCATTTGTAGACACAAACCCTGAAATTCTTCCCATGTGAAGCAATCTCTGTGAGGGGCAACTGCATTGCGACTCAAAATTCAAAATTTAAAATCCCTAGTGGTTGCTTCGGTAGCACATATATTAAAATGGGAACGATACAGAGATTAGCATGGCCCCTGCGCAAGGATGACACACAAATTCGTAAAATCCCTAACACCTATCTTAAGAGAAATTTATGATAATAAAGAAAAGGCAGCCTATTTAATGAAAACCTAAAAAATAATTCCCTTCTGCAGTATCTAAATTCTTTACTAGGGGTAGGACATTAAAAATATAATATTTGAGAAGAATAAAAATGATAAAAGAAATCAAGTCTTTCAAAAAGTGATTTAGGGGAAGCTAGGATGGCTCAGCGGGTTAAGCACTCACTTTACAGCCCTGGAGACTGAGGATCAACTCCTGGCTCCGGCCCATGCAGACCCATATGCTGAACTGGAGTGTGCCCCAGTTCAGTTCTTGCCAGGGCCTATGCAGAGGCTCCTGGCCCAGTTCCTGACCTGTGCAGCCCCGCGCCCACCTGTGGAGTGAAACTATATGGAAAGCTAATGCTGTCAACTATGGAGACTGGTCTGGGCCCTCCTACTTCTCTCTGTCTGTCTCTCTCTCTGTTAAAAACAATAAAAAAATTTTAAAAAGTGATTTAAAATATGCAATTCTAAATTAGAAGACTCACTACCGTATTTTCCGGCGTATAAGACGACCGGGCGTATAAGACGACCCCCTAATTTTATAGTTAAAACATAGGTTTAGGCCTATATTCGCTGTATAAGACTACCCTCTACTTCCGAGGCTGTAGTCTTATACAGCGAATATAGGCCTAAACCTATGTTTTAACTGTAAAATTAGGGGGTCATCTTATACGCCCGGTTGTCTTATACGCCGGAAAACACGGTATATATCAGTATACACCTCACTAAACCAAACCTGGTGATTGATACAGTAATCTCTCATATCCGGAATGAATGGATATATTAATAGCTGAACTACTTTGTGAAAATGCATCAGGACACCATCCCTGGATTAAAGCAACACTTTATAAAGGAACAACCTCATCTCTTTGGCATGCTCAAAACCTACAGTCACACCTAATACTCTGGTCTTGCCTAGTTAGAGGAGGTAGTAAAAAAAAAATGTGGTTCCAGAGAAACCAAACATTTGGGTGGCAAAACTTGTACTTAAACAATAATGAGTGGGGTCATATATTGCAGCGTAATTAGTATTACGATTATCTACAAGTCACAAGCCAAAAAATCAAAACCTGAAAAAGAAAATGAGTAATACACTTAAAAAGCTGCTTGATGGGTCCTTTAAAAAAGCAATAACTTATACTCAAAACTGTTCTAAGTGATGGTCAACATTCACTTTGATTTTCACCAGTACGCAAAATGTAAAAACCCAGGATAACTCTATTGAAGAGGAAGTCTCCAAAGAATACTACTGGTAGGTAGACTCACTAAATAGATTCTTTCTGACTATAGCACAGTTTGTTACCAATAAACAGCATGCTATTTCTCTCAAAATTAGTTTCATTAAAATAGTAACACTCATAACCAATTGCAAACATATGAGATTATGGTTTTCAAAAAGAATACTGATGTGTCTGCCTTATTGAGAACAATAGCTCTTAAAAGCACAATAATTACCATACTCCATTTTAGCAACCCTGGTGATGAAAATGTAACCATGTGCCCAAATACTACTTTTTAAAGTAGCAGCTACATTCAAATAAAAGTATGTCTAAAAGTTTTATCACTTCATAGACTCATGAATGCCCAATAGCAAATTAATAGACCACTGTATAAAGAAAGAATTTGGAGCCAGTGAGGGAACATGAACTCCAAGTTACTCGTCTATTATAGGTAGGCAGTAGAGCTGGAATTATGAGTATATACTGTACTCACAAAAAATAAAAGAACTTTAAAAAATCAAAATAATTAAAAAAGAAAGAATGAATGTTGCCCTAGGTAATTTCTCTAAGTATTTGTCTTCTCTGTTTTTTCTTTACTTCCAGCCACTTTTATCTCTTGCCCCCAGTTCCTACAGAATTAGATTTCAATCAGCCACCAGCACAAATACTGTAATGTTTTAGTCAGAAGACTAGAGTATCTCATTTAAAAAATAAGGATCTTCTGCTTAGAGCAATAATGTATACCGTATTTTCCGGCGTATCAGACGACCGGGCGTATAAGACGACCCCCTAATTTTACAGTTAAAACATAGGTTTAGGCCTATATTCGCTGTATAAGACTACAGCCTCGGAAGTGGGGTGTAGTCTTATACAGCGAATATAGGCCTAAACCTATGGTTTAACTGTAAAATTAGGGGGTCGTCTTATGCGCCCGGTCGTCTTAATACGCCAGAAAATACGGTACGGTAGATAGACAAATACACACACATAAAAGATTAATAGCTATTCTTGCCCAAGACCTTTTTTTAACTCTCCAAAGTACAAATTACTAGAGTAATTTCTTCACTGTTATTAATATAGACAAAGTCTTGAAATGACAAATAATTTCCCTGTTTTTTCAAACACTAAACAGAATAGTGTATCACTAGGGTACAAAGCTGCAACCAAACTATTTTCTCTATGAATTGACTCAAGTTTGAACCATAGGAACAGAAAAATCTTTCTATTCCTAAGTCGAACAATGACTTGCATAATATAAAAAGTGATTCTAATTAAAATTTCAAAATAGAACTAAACTTCCAGCATGACATTCAAGTGCTAGTAATTCCCAAGGTATTTCTAATGTGTATTGTGATAACAAAATAACCATATACTAATCTGCTACTTCTTTTTACAAACATGTTTTCTCTTTCGGATTTTCCTTTCAATTCACAAGTCTAGAGATGGCATTAAAAATAACATCCAGTGGAACAAGAAAAATAAATTGAAAAATAGGTATGTAAATAAAATAAAAACAAATATATATTATGTATTTTTACATACACACATAAATAGTCCCCAATGGGTTTTGCTAGATTATCTTTTAGCAGGAGTTAAAAAATACATAGGGCAGATTAGAAAAATATTCATCACATCATCTAAATACCTTTCTAAATACTACAATGTGTATTTATGACAAAGATCTAAAACTGTTTTTATTGTAAAAATCAACATACCACAATTTCCCCAAATCGCTGGAAGATGTTGCGAAGGTCATGATAAGTAGTAGTTTTTTCAAGGTTACCAATAAAGAGAGTTCTTGTTGCTTTGGGGTGAAATTCATCTATCCTTTCATCCAAAGGGCGAAATTCATTTTCACTTTCTGTTTCTGTATGTGGAATGGGGGCAGAGTAAAAAGAAAAGTGAGTGCTTTATTGTATTTTTATATATTATGGAGAAAACCTACATTTAAGAAGCTAAATCTCTGAAATACGGGCTTAAATACTCATACAATCTGAAAAATTATACACACCCTTCAGAAACAGCTGCCTCTTGCTAAATCCAAAGCAAAAGAGGACTACAAAATCTAAAGGAACTTGTCCCAAAAGCAGGGGGAAGTAACACTGTTTGATCTTTAAAATAGAAAAATAGACTTAATTTCAATCTGCTGGGTTTATTTATTTTTAAAATAATCACTAGCACAGAAATAGATTGTAAACCTCAACAAACATTAACTATTTTAGCCTAATCTTAGATTCCAAAATTATGTAGCATGCTCTCAAAGTGGAGTATAAAACTACAATCAGAAATACACACACACACAAAACTCAGCTGAAAATAGTCCAGCTGCATTATTTTGGTTAATTTATTTTAAATACTTCATAAAATATTTAGATTTTACTCATCTGTCATATTAATTAAGACAACCCAACTGTCTAAATGAAGCAATTTTTAGGTACAAGAATAATAACTGTGTGAAAACTGACTGAAACAACACTTATGAAATGTCTTCCTTTGGTGTTATATGGACCTCAATGACAAGTGGAAAGAGACTAAATGACTCTTAAAGTGTGTATGTGTGACACACACACACACACACACAATTTTTTTAAGATTTATTTTTATTGTTTGAGAGGTGAGAGAGAGAAGTGGGGGAGGGCCCAGAGCAGTCTCCATAGTTGTACATCATTAGCTGTGACATAGTTTCATTCCACACAGGTGGATGTGTGGCTATGCAGGGTGGAAACCAAACTGGGAGTCTCCTGCATGGGAGGTAAGAACCTTCGCCTCCATCTTGGCAGTTATAGTTGCGCCAAAGTTAAGCATATGGGCTTGCACGGACTGGGGCCTTATGATCAAAAGCCCTGGATTATTATCTAATTCAATGTTAGGCTTTCTCTGAAACTTCAGTTACTAACTTAGTATAGGACAGGGACAATCTATGTTTTGTTGACTATAATGCAACTTGTATGTTCTCTTTTTTAATGTAAAACAAAACCATCCAAAATAATTAATAATCAACTTGATTGAAACAGTGTTTAGTGCCAGCCATTGAACATTACTAATGACAGCAATGACACTGGTAGTAAAAAGGCTCAACTTCCGAACTGTTAAGTGAACTTGGCTAAAATTCATCTCATTCCTGATCCCAGTTTCATAGCCCTAATGGTAACTCAGCTTAATCTTACCAGTATCATAAAAAAATATGTACTTTTACATAGTCAGGTGGACCCAGAAACTTATACATATGTATCTATATTTCCATCATTACCTCACAGGGATATATTTCATTTTAAGTTCAACTAGGTCTGCTTGAAACTATCTCATAGAGAGGGCACATATTTAGGAATATTCCATTTTAATAAGGAGAAAAATTACAAAGAAAAAGAGAATTCAGACATAGTTTGAAGCTTGTATTCCAAAAGAGCTGAAATCAGGATAAAGCACGATTTGCAACCATGAAAATCTATAATGGCTTCATTTTCACCAAATAGCTCAGTAAAAATTTCAAAATCAGGGTAAGCCTGGATGGCTCAGCGGGTTAAGCACTCGCTTTGAAGCCCCGAGGACCGAGGATCGAATCCTGGCTCCGGCCCAGGCGGACCCACATGCTGAACTGGGGAGTTCCCACAGTTCAGTTCTCTCTCTGTCTCTCTCTCTCTGTCAAAAATAAAATTAAAAAATAAATAAATAAATAATAAAGTTTAAAAAAAAATTTTTTTTTTTCAAAATCAGAAATTTAGCAAAGAAAGAAAGTATATTCCCAGGGAATGCCAGGATGGCTCAGTGGGTTAAGGGCTCACTGCAGCCCCAGGGACCGAGAATTGAATCCCGGCCCCGGCCCGTGTGGACCCATATGCTGAACTGGGGAGTGCCCCCCAGTTCAGTTCTCACCGGGGTGAGACCCTGGCCCAGGTTCCTGCCCTGCGCAGCCCCGCGCCCACCTGTGGAATGAAACTACTGGTATGTGGAAAAACCAATGATGTGCAACTATGGAGATTGTTCTGGGCCCTCCCCCTTCTCTCTGTCTCTGTATCTTTCTCTGTCAAAAACAGTAAAAATAAATCTTTAAAGAAAGTATACTCCCACATAATCTATTTAACATTCATGATCAGTTTAAGACTTAACCACCACTTGTCATTGAAAAAACTCTTTTTATCCTTTAACCTCGTGTTTAGGGGATTGTAACACTGCACAGGAGTAAGCAGTCTTAGAAGCCACCTGGGATCTATCTGCAAAGTTGGGCTTCTTGGATTTTTTTAAAGATTTATTTATTTATTTTATTGTTTTTGACAGAGAAAGAGATACAGAGACAGAGACAGAGAGAAAGGGGAGGGCCCAGAACAGTCTCCACAGTTGCGCATCATTGGTTTTTCCACATAGTTTCATTCCACAGGTGGGTACGGTGCTGCACAGGGCAGATACTGGGCCAGGGTCTCAGCCTGGTGAGAATCAAACTGGGGGCACTCCCGAGTTCAGCACATGGGTACACACAGGCCAGGGCCGGGATCCAATCCTTGGTCCCCAGGGCTTCAAAGTGAGCGCTTAACCCACTGAATCATCCTGGCTTCCCCTCTTGGATATTTTTAATTCCAAGAGGTCCTTGACCTCAGGAACCAATCAGATCCATACATTTCAATATAATATATTTATGACTTAAACCATGCTTGTTCAATCTGCGACCTGCAGGCTGCATATGACCCAGATGGCTTTGAGTGTGGTCCAACACAAATTCATAAACTTTCTTAAAATATTATGAGATTTTTGTGTATTTTTAGCTCATCAGCAATCGTTAGTATTAGTGTATTTTATGTATGGCCCACAACAATTCTTCCAATGTGGCCCAATGAAGCCAAAAGGTTGGACACCCTTGACTTACCGGTAAATCATCCAACATAATTCCAACCAAATCTCCATACTCAGATTCAACTGCTTTCAAACATCCCTTTAAACTGGTGTTTCATGTTGCCCTATCCGGAAAAAGTACCTTCAGCTTTCCTATGCTTGAACCCACCAAACTTCTCAGTCTTCACTGGTAGGTGGTTAAAACCCAATTATATCCTGGGTATTAAATAGTAAGGTAAAAGTAAAAATCTCAAGCCAGCCCCTCTACTTGGAGATCAGAGGCTCACCTATTGATAATGCCCCTAAATTAGATGGCTCTAAAAACTTATATAGAATATATGACATTCTAAATATTCCTCAAGTCAGTTCTGACCTATCCCAAAGGTATTAAGAACTCCTGAGCTGCTCCTAGCCCAGGAGAACTTAGGGCAGCATATCTCAAAGCTGGCAGAGAGGCAGGAACATGCCATGAAGGCATAACCTGTAATTAATTCCTTTGAAAAGATAATATTCCCTTGAATCTTTGTATTTTATTATAAAATTATGCATGTTTTGCAGAATTCAGTCTAACACCTCTGTGACTGTTTTAATATACAAGTAACATTTACACATTCTTAACCAGGGGAATTCTATTTTTCCTCTCACTTGTCAAATAAAATGAATATACCAAGAAAATGAGTTATGTTTACCTTATAAATTCCACTCCAAGTCTTAAGTCTCAAAGTTCAATTGTCTCACTATGTAATGTCATGACCACATAATTCAAATGTTTCTATTCATTCTTCTATTAATTTACTCACAAGTTGCCTAAATTAGAGGTGCCTAAACCTGAGAGTGCAAATTCTGAACCAGTATAGAGTCTGCATTTTAAATAAACATTGCAGGTGATTCTAAACAGGAGAAACACTAACCCAAGCCATCCCTGAGACCCTTACAGGTAGGGTCAAGTTAATAAAGTATCAGCTTGAAATGCTCAATGGGTCATACTCATTAAGACTTAGTTCAGTTCTTTGTCACTATCTTTCAAGAACAGAGAAGATAGAATAACAGATCCAACTGGGCATAACAGAAATAAAACTGGTCTAACTAGTCTCAAATTGATACAACAAGTAGTTTGTTTTCTAATTCAGGATAATTCTGTTGTAATTCTCCTAGGAACTATCTCCTTAGCTCAGTCAATTTAATCCTTTTGGGAAGGCAGAACTCAACAAGGGGCTAAACTCTGCCTTTCATACTCACTTTAAAAGTTAGCATTTCTCCCTTACAGAAATAGGACAATTTTTACCCTCCCTAACTAAAACAAATGTAACCACTCCTTAAAACAGAAGACACAGGAAGTATGTCAATAAGTAAAGCTGTTCTAGTGTACACATTTAGGATAATATGTTGCCCGTTCATAGGCTGGAGTACAAATTACACTAAAATTCGGGTGCCTTGTCTCTTACCTGGCCCTATCCATGCTGTTACTTCAATCTGCATGCCAAAGAAAAGTTTTCCTTTTGATGCAGTCAATGCTTTTTCTTGGTCCTCTTGCTGCCGAAAGAATACCAGACCATACCTCTCTTCTGAAGCTCCATGTATCTGTACTGAAGTCACCTTTCCAAATTTCTTAAATTCATGGAAAAGACCATCTTTAAGGCTTGTATCTAAATCCCCAAACAAAAACAAGTTGCTTATTTTTCCAATTTAATTACTATTCAGTAAGTAAGCTATTAAATCATTAGCCTGATTTTTTACCTAAGTTTTGTTAGCATTAAAACATTACCTTTTCAAATAAAAAACTCTAAAAAGATGTTGTGGAGACTACTGTACAATTCTGAAAATAAATTGGCTGTTAGACGATCTACTGATGATTTTTAAAATCCAGAGTATAGCACAGAGTTCATTTTGTTACTCCTACTTTTGGTTATGTTTAAAACTCATAACAAAAACTTTATATATAATATATAACACTTTGAAAGACTTTAGAAAGGAAGCCATACTTCTAGCTTTCTAAGAATCATACCAATGATAAAAATATGTGTGAAGTGGCATGCAACATGCTATAAACTTCAAGGCCTTTTACAGATGAATCATACCATCTAGGTTAATTTGCTTCACTATACAAATTAAAATTGTATAGAAACACAAGCCAATTTTACCTTCTGTCCATTCCTAAATTACCAAGTATTCTAAATCAAAACCTCATCAACATTTGTATTTTAATATCTCTACTCAAAAACCTGGTATATAAGTTTTATAAGCTGCTTAATAAATAATTTAAGTAATCACTGAAATGGACTTAGCTAAGAGACAATTTGGTCACTGTTGGTTTGACCACATGACAGTTATTTACAAACGCATTATACCTAAGTGTAGGAGTAACAGTATATTATGGTCAGTTGTCAGTTAAAAACTGATAGGAATAAAAGAGAGACTATAGCTTTTCACTAAACTCCCATGACTAATGACCTTCCTCATTTAAACTATTAATATTCTGAAATGGATTTCTATCATAATTTTATGTCTGAAGTTATTTCACATAATACAGCAGGGGTCCCCAACCCCCAGGTCATGGACCGGTACCAGTTCATGGTCTGCTAGGAAATGGGCTACACAGCAGGAGGTGAGTGGCAGGCAAGCAAGCGAAGCTTCATGTGTATTTACAGCTGCTCCCCATCTCTTGCATGACTGCCTGAGCTACATATACCTCCTGCCAGATCAATGGCAACATTAGATTCTCACAGGAGCATGAAACTATTGTGAATTGTGCATGTGAGGGATCTAGGTTGTGCACTCCTTATGAGAGTCTAAAAGCCTGATGATCTGAGGCCAAGTTGAGGTGGTGATGCAAGTGCTGAGGAGTGGCTGCAAATACAGATTAACATTAGCAGAGGGGTTTGACTGCACACAGACCATAATAAATCAATTGCTTGCAGACTCATATCAAAACCCTGTAAGTGAGTGGTGACAATTAAGCTGTATCTGGCATCTGAATCATCCTAAAACCATACTGTCCCCCTACCCCCACCAATCCGTCCTGGTCTGTGAAAAAACTGTCTTCCACAAAACTGGTCCCTGGTGCCAAAAAGGTTGGGGACCACTGTAATATAGGACTCCAGGCCAATATAATAAATCTAACTGGAAATAGTATTTCTATAATTTCACCATACCAAATTTTCCCTAATATTAAAATATTTAACCCAGAAAGCATATTTACTCAAAAATAAACCATGTTTTATGTAAAATATACCAATCTGTGTGTGTATATGTATATATGCATATAACATGCATAATATATATATGTATATATAACAATTACAAATAAAAGAACATGCAATGTTTATATATAACCGAGAAACTATATTGTTATAGTATCATTTGCTTTTTCTTACATGGCATTAAATATTAATGAGCCACAAGAACAAAGCTTGTTATCACTAAAAAGTATAGAATTCAAGTTGCCTAGTCTCTTATTCCCCAATAGCAGCAGAGATGGAAAGGACAGTTTTTACCTGTAGAGCGTACTGGAAGATTCTGAACCTTGATCCCAAAACTTTTACGGGGTTCATCTTTTTCTAGGGATGAAAGCAGCTGGGAAGTGGGTGCAGGGACTGCTGCAGACTGAACTGATCGGGCTGGAGACTCATCACTTGAACTACTGCTGGAATCAGTGCTGCAGAAGGGCAAAAAAGAACTTTAGTGAAAAGACAAACAGAAAATGAGCAGCATATAAAACTTCATAAAATCATCAAGTGGCAATAATTAAAAGGTCTAAAATTTTAAGTCTGAAGTTTCAGGATGCCCTTCCTTTACACATTAATTTCATACTCTATCATCAAAGACAGCAGAAGACAGCAAACACAGGCCTGAGAATGTGGAAGCAAAAGTAGCAATCTTTTACCACCATATGCCACCTAAGACAAATATTTCATGCTGTGCAAAATCTGAACAATATTTTTCCAAATGAAAATAAACACAATTCACTTAAAGGTAATAATAATAGAATAGTGGATCCTATATGGATTTTTTATTCAGAGACCTCAATTCAAATTGTGGCTCAGACATATAGCTTGTATTCTTGGACAAGTCACTTAACCTCTTGCTAAGCCTCAGCTTCCACATCTGTAAAATGAAAATAATAATAGTACCTATTCTCATAAGGTTAAGTAAGAATTAAATAAAATAATCCACAAGTTTAGAGTTTGGGACATGATGGTATTCAATAAATGAAGTGACATGCACTATTACTATTATTACTACTATTAGAATACCCCATGGGTAAATTAATTTTTAGCAAAACATAAATATTGAAAATAATTTCCCAGGTAGCTTTTTAAAGATTTTTTTTTTTTTTATTGTTTGAAAGATGAGAGAAGAGAAAGAGAGAAGGGGAGAGGGCCCAGAGCAGTCTCTATAGTTGTATATCACTAGTTGCGACAAAGTTTCATTACACACGGTGAATGTGGGCTATATGGGCCCAGGAACCAAACCAGGGGCTTCCCACATGGGAGGGGAGACCCTTTGCCACCATCCCAGCAGTTGCCAACTATGCCGCAATTCAGCATATGGGTTCTCCATGGGCTAGGGCCAGAATTCGATCCCCAAACTTGATGGTTACAAAGCAAGCACTCAACCTGCTGAACTATCCTGGCAGCCCTTCCTAGGTAGTTTTGATTTAAAATTTTTGAAGGTCTAATGAATAAGTATTATGTAAGTTGCTTGAGTACTGTTTAGGCTCGTTTCTCTGTGAATAATATGAAAAATGAGAATAAATAAAATTGAATTTGTTAAGTCTTCAGTTTAATACAATCCTCAAATGAAAGACAGTTGAGAGACAAGGAGAAAACGTTACCAACAGGATCAGAGTAAGAAAGGTATTTTAAACAAGTTATTATGCCTAAAAACTATAAACAACATGAAATTCTCTTCAATACTGGATGTATTAAACTACCATATTTTCCGGTGTATAAGATGACCGGGCGTATAAGACGACCCCCTAATTTTACAGTTGAAACACAGGTTTAGGCCTATATTCGCTGTATAAGACTACCCCCCACTTCCAAGGCTGTAGTCTTATACAGCGAATATAGGCCTAAACCTATGTTTTAACTGTAAAATTAGGGGGTCGTCTTATACGCCCGGTCGTCTTATACGCCGGAAAATACGGTACTGTGGTTTTAAGTACTTTTATAGCCTTCTCAAATAGATTAATAAAAAACTACTTGGGGAAGCCAGGATGGCTCAGTGGGTTAAGTGCTCAGTTTGCAGCCCCGGGGACGGAGGATCGAATCCCGGCCCCGGCCTGTGCGGACCCATATGCTGAACTGGGGAGTGCCCCCAATTCAGTTCTCACCAGGGTGAGACCCCAGCCCAGTTTCTGCCCTGTGCAGCCCCACACCCACCTGTGGAATAAAACTATGTGGAAAAACCAATAATGTACAACTATGGAGACTGTTCGGGGCCCTCCCCCTTCTCTCTGTCTCTGTATCTCTCTCTCTTTCTGTCAAAAACAATAAAAAAAACAAAATTACTTACAGGTTCTGCTATTTATAGGTTTATGAAATTTTGCTTCATATTCACCCCTCCCTACTGTAGAAGCCTTATCTCTATATTAAATTCTTGGGGGGCTTTCATATTCAAGACAATCTCTAAGCTAACTTGATTAATAAACCTAAACCTAGGATCTGAGCTAATTTGCTATTACTTTAAAAAAATTTTTTTAAAGATTTATTTTTTATTGTTTTTGACAGACACAGACAGAGAGAAGGTGGATGGCCCAAAGCAGTCTCCACAGTTGCATGCCATTAGTTTTCTAAAGCTTCATTCCATAGATGGGTGCAAGGCTGTGCAGGGCAGGAACCAGGCCAGGGACTTGAGGCTGTGCAGGGCAGGAACCACCCGGGACCTCCCTCATGGGAGGCATGCCCCAGTGGAGAGCTGAACCTGGGGCCTCCCACATAGGAAGCTCGCCGTGGTAAGCACCAAACTGGGGACACACCCCAATTCAGCATAAGAATCCACATGGGCTGGGGATCCACATGGCATTTGATTCTCGGACCCTGGGGCGGCAAGGGGAGCACTCAACCTGCTGAGCCATTTTAAAAGTAAAGAAATAAATACTGTAAGGAAACAGGGTGTTATAACTAAGAATATGCACATGACTGATATCTACATGCTAAGACAAAAAAAGAAAAACTTCCTGAGAATATCAGAGCTTTCTGGGGTTTGAAACATAGGAAAATAAACCTATGCCAGTAAGAGCCAAAAGGAGATATCTGAGTTACAAAATATAAAACTAGGGATAAGTCTTCAAAAGAATGACAAGTTATCATTGTCAGGTGTCCTATAAATCACTGGACTTCAGTTTCCTCAAATATAAACACAATTTTTCTTTTCTAGACCATTCAGCAAAAGTAGTGTTACTAGTACTATGTGAATAGGATACTATATTTTCTTTCAAATTAACAGTATTAATCTTCTGTTTTAGCTCAGGAAAAGATGCTTGTATTTATTAAGCACTCCAAGCAATACAAGATTAATCACAGGGCCACCAGATGAATACAGTTCAGAATATGTTATGTGATTTATCAACTTAATTCCAACGAATCATAAAATAACCACTAAGGAAAATACTTTAATTATAATACTGCTGATATTATATACATCAAAATTCCTTAGAAATAGTGGGTAAAGTAGTAAGCAACATGGGCAAGAGCAGAATTTCTGGCTGTTGAAATAATGAGACAGCAAAAACAAAGTTTTGTATGATTGTATTATAAAACTGGAGAAGAAGATGATCAATCAATGGTAACAATGATTATAAAGTACAAAATAGTGATAGAAATTAGATTTGTTACAAATGTCATAACTCTCGGTGAATTTCCTGCTACCACACCAAATTTGAAACAAGATACAGAATTTAACTGGCAGGACTATCTGCTCAACAATTTGAAGTGACAACTAGAAAGGGGGAGAGGTTTCAAAATGAATTACGAAATGATAAAGTGATACAACTTTTGAGTTCACATTCTAATATGCTAACTTTAAGTGCAATATACATTTCCAGTACAATCTATTAAATGTATTACAGATTTTAAGATCCTGAATCAATATGGGAGCATAAATTTAGACCTCTTAATTTCTAATCTACTAAACTGACAGAAAGCCCAAATGTCCAGAAAAATCTGTGTCAGTATTAATTTTTAAAAATTCTTTCAAAGATTTATTTTATTGCTTGAGAGAAGGTGAGAGATAGAGGGAGAGGGAGAGAGAGAGAAGAGGGAGGGCCCAGCGCAGTCTCCATAGTTGTACATGATTAGTTCTGACACAGTTTCATTCCACACAGGTGGACGTGGGGCTGTGCAGGGCAGGAACCAAACTAGGGGCTTTCGGCATGGGAGGCAAGAACCTTCACTGTCATCTCAGTGGTTATCAGTTGTGCCACAGCTCAGCATATAGGTTTGCATGGGCTGGGGCTGAGATTCAATCCCTGGACCTCGCAGTTACAAGGTGTGCACTCAAGTCTGTTGAGCTATCCCGGCATCTTCAAATTTAAAAAAATTCTTATTTGCATATTCACTGAGGAACCAAAACAGTCCATCAAAACATAAGATACAGAGGAAGCTGGGATGGCTCAGCAGGTTAAGCGCTTGCTTTGCAGCCCCGGGTACCAACGGTCAAATCCCGGCCCCAACACAGGCAGACCCATATGCTGAACCATGGTGTGCCCCGAGTTCAGTTCTTGCCAGGGTCTATGCAGGAGGCTCCCAGCCCGGTTCCTGCCCTGTGCAGCCCCTTGCCCACCTGTGGAGTGAAACTATATGGAAAGCTGATGCTGTCAACTATGGAGAATGTTCTGGGGCCCTCCCCCTTCTCTGTCTGTCTGTCTCTCTCTCTCTCTCTCGCTCTCTCTCTCTGTCAAAACACAATAATAAAATCTTTAAAAAACAAAATCACAAGATCTATATTATCTAGTTATTTCTGAAAAGCCAAAAGTAGTTAATGAGAAGTCATTCAAATCTAAAGTACTGATGATGGTGTATCAACTAATAATTTTTAAGAAAATGGACTTTAAATTTACTTGACTGGTGAAGCTGGGATGGCTCAGAGGGTTAAGCATTCACTTTGCAGCCCTGGGGAGCAAGGATAGAGTCCCGTCCCCAGCCCATGCAGACCCATATGCTGAACTGGGGTGTGCTTCCCATATGGGAGGCCCCCAGCTAGGTTCTCGCCCCTCAGTTTGGGCCCTGGCTCAAGGGAACATGCCGCATTCCCATTAAGAAGGCCCCTGGCCTGGTTCCCACCTGCGCAGCCCCCGCCCACCTGTATGGAACAAAACCACGTTGAAAACTGATGACATACAAATATGAGGACTGCTCTCTGGGCCCTCCTCCTTCTCTCTCTGTCTCTGTCAAAAACAATAAAAATAAATCTTAAAAAAAAAAAAAGGCTTACTTGGCCACATTAATATTATATTTTCAACATCAATTAAAAGTTCTAAATCATAAATAACTTGAATGAAATACAATTTAAAAGAAATCTAGTTACACTTTTCCCCCAAAGCACATTAGACAATTAAGGATCAATTATTTCTTATATGCACTTGTAATTCTGAATTTGGATTACTAAGAAAACAAAGAAGCAGATCTTATCAAATAAAATTTTCATAATAAATATAAGAATAAACAACTGGTTACATAACAATTCTTGATAAGCAAACAGAATATGAAATGTCAGGATTTTCTTATACCAAATGATGGTGTCAAATAATCAACTATCCCTGTTCTAAACTCATTTTATACATAGAACTACAGCAAGCATTTGACTCTAAACATTAAAAATGAGGAAGCCCAGATGGTTCAGTGGGTTAAGAGCTTGCTTTGCAGTTCTGGGGACCAAGGATCAAATCCCAGCCTAAGCTCAGGTGGATCCATATGCTGAACTGGGGTGTGCTTCCGATGTGGGAGGCCCCTAGATCAGTTCTTGCCCCAGCTCCTGGCTCAAGGGGGTATGCCTCTCTTACGGGAGGCCCCCCACCCAGCTCCTGTGCTGTGCAGCCCCCACCCACCTGTGTGGAAGGAAACCATATCGAAAACTGATGATGTACAAGTATGGAGACTACTCTGGGCCCTCCCCTTCTCTCTGTCTCTCTCTGTCTCTGTTAGAAACAATAAAATAAATCTTTAAAAAAAAGTTTAAGAAGAATGTCAAGGCATGGGGTATACCATTTATAAGATGACTTGGGACTAAATTTATTCACATACAAGAGTAACATCCAATGACTACTATATCTGTGTCCCTGTATTATCTGTAAACATTTGATTATGATAAATAAGCACCTATGTTGGTTTTCTTAAAACTCGAAGATTAAAAAGTATTTTCTAGAGGATGCCGAATTGCTTTGTGGGTTGAGCCCTTCCTTGCCTTGTAGCCCTGGGATTCGAGGATTCAGTCCTGGCCTCAGCCCATGTGAACACATAATGCTGAACAGAGGTGTGCTTCCCACATGGGAGGCCCCCAGTTTGGTTTCTGCCCTGCACGGCCCTGTGCTCACCTATGTGGAAATAAAATTATGTCAAAAACTAATGACATACAAATATGGAGACTGCTCTGGGCCCTCCCCTTCTTTTTCTGTCTCTCTCTGTCAATAAAATAAATCTTAAAAAAAAAAAAAAAAATCTAGGGGATGCCGGGATGGCTCAGTGAGTTAAGGGCTCACTTTGTAACCCCAGGGACCAAGGATCAAATCCCAGCCACAGCTCATGTGAACCCATGTGCTGAACTGGGGAGTGCCCCCAGTTCAGTTGTCACCGGGCTGAGACCCCAGCCCAGTTCCTGCCCTGTGCAGCCCTGCGCCCACCTGTGGAATGAAACTATGTGGAAAAAACCAATGATGTGCAACTATGGAGATTGTTATGGGCCCTCCCCCTTCTCTCTATCTCTGTATCTCTCTCTCTCTCTCTCTCAAAACAATAAAAAATCTTAAAAAAAAAAAAATTCTAGCTAAACAAATTTTTTTAAAAGGAGCAGTTAATGCAAGTCAAAAGCTGCAATTAAAATAGTTACGAGGTTCCATTTTTTTTTTTTTTTTGGTTCTTTTTAAAGATTTGTTTTATTGTTTTTGACAGAGACAGAGAGAGACAAGAGGCAGAGAGAAACAGAGAGAAGGGGGCACGCCCAGAGCAGCCTCCATAGCTGTACGACATCAGTTTTCCACATGGTTTCACTCCACACAGGTGAGCAAAGGCGTTCAGGGTGGGAACTGAGCTGGGGGCCTCACACAAATGGGGGGGCATGCCCCACCCAGTTCAGCGTATGGGTCCATATGGGTCCGCACGGGCTGGGGCCAGGGTTCCATCCTTGGTCCCCAGGGCTACAAAGTGAGCGCTTAACCCAGTGGGTCTTCCTGGCTTCCCCAAGAGGTCCCATTTGTTAAAAGCAGATACAATCTCAAGTGACAGTTTTCCAACAACCTCTCTTCTCTTCCATCAGGTAGTGAATAATTTTTTTCTCTGTATGTAATCAATATATAAGCTTGAGTCAAGAGGGAAAAGTCAAAGACTTTCCATCAGGCTTAGGCGATTCATTATGTGCTCACTCTCCTTGCTGCTTCCATCAAATGAGGGGAAAAAGTCATCTAATTTATAATATTAATTGGAAAGAATTACCATACCAGGTAAGAATTCCCCTACATCCAATATTTTGCGGGTCAAAATTTTCAAGATGATCATAGTATCTTTTGGTGCAGCAGTCCTCTCAATGTGGTCTGAGGTGCTGTGGGGGACTCCAAGGTCCTTTTTTTCTTTTTATAGGCAATTTAATATTTATTTATTTTTATTGCTTTTTGACAGAGAAAGAGAGAGATACAGAGACAGAGAGAGAACTGAACTGGGGGAGCTCCCAGTTCAGCACATGGTTCCGCACGGGCCAGGGCCGGGATTCAATCCCTGGTCCCCAGCGCTGCAAAGTGAGCGCTTAACCCACTGAGCCATCCCGGCTTCCCCCCTTTTTTTTTTAAGATTTATTTTATTGATTCTTGACAGAGAAAAACAGAGACAGAGAGAGACAGAGAGAAGGGGGAGGGCCCAGAGCAGTCTCCATAGCCAACATAAGTTTTCCATATAGTTTCACTCCACAGGCGGGCACAGGGCTGCACAGGGCAGGAACTGGGCCGGTAGCCTCCCACACAGGTCCCAGCAAGAACTGAACTGGGGGCACACCCCAGTTCAGCATGTGGGTCCGCATGGGGAGGGCCGGGATTCGATCCTCGGTCCTCAGGGCTTCAAAGCGAGTGCTTTACCCGCTGAGCCATCCCATCTTTCCCATCCAAGGTCCTTTTAAGGAGGTTTGTGAGGTCCTCACTATTTCAATTACATATCTGTGTGAGGCCAGACTTTCTTCGCATACATCTCACACACACAAAAATGTATAATCACAGTCTGAATACAGAAATAGTTGAGAATCTAGCTATCTAATTAAATCACACATTAAAAAGATTTGTAAAAACATAAAACGCCACTCCTCTCACTTTTTTGTTTAAAAAAGTTATGTCTTAACAGCTGGAAAACCAAAATTACAACTAAGGAGTCTCCTCTTCAGAAGCAGACATCTTGAGGTGGGCAGCTCTCCCAAGATCATGGATGTAGATGTTCATCTTCATATAAAACTTTTATTCCTTCTGTCTTTTCACTACTTGTTTTTTCTCTATGTGAATGTACAGGAAGACAATGCTCCCTCCTTAACTCTGGCAACTGTTGCTAAATCTACTGCTAAGGCCATAGATGCACAATATAAGTCCCTAGACTTTCTTGCTAAGGTGGTTTTAAATAACAAAATTGCTTTGGATTACTTACTGGCTGAACAAGCCATTAAGTCTGTGCCATATGCCAATACTTCCTGATGTACCTGGATTAATAACTCTGGTATTATAACAACAAGAAATTAACAAAACAGGCTAAATAAAACAGGTTGATGCCATTTCAGGTACATTCTTTGACTTATCTAATACCAAGTACCGTAGTTTGGTTGGGAGCCCTGACTAAGGAGCATACTTGGTTTTAGCTGACAGTCATCAGTATAGCCTCCCCTGGTGGGTTATGTCCTTCTCAAGGGTCTTAAATTCATGTTTGCAGCCATCAGTAATATATCAGATGGTCTCACTACACTTAAGAGAATCAAAATGAATGACAAGATGAACAGCAAAAACAAATCTTCCACGGACCTGACATCGTAACCAATGAGTTTTACAAGACAAGAACTTAACTAATGACCAAGAGTGGCACTAACAGGGGATGCTGGGATGGCTCAGGGGGCTTTGTGGCTTCGGGGTCCAGAGATCGAATCCTGGTCCCAGTCCCAGCCCGCTCGGCCCCACATCCACCTGTGTGGAATGAATCCATGTCGAAAACTGATGACATGTAACTATGGAGATTGCTCTTGTCCCTCCCCCTTCTCTCTCTCTCTGTCAAACAATTAAAAAAATAATAATAATAATAAATAAATCTTTAGAAAGAGTGGCACTAATAAACAATTTTTTGTTAATCTCTCATGTCTGAGAGGATGAACAAATGGAGAAAGAGCTGTTAAAGTCATTAAGCAAGGAAACTATTAGATTGAAATAGTTCTAACACCTAAGCAGTTTGAGTGACTGCTTCAAGGTTAAGAAATCAAACCTAAGGACAGCCAATCACAAACAGCCAATTAGTCCTTTCCAAATAAGGTGAAGGCTTACACTATAGTCAATTAAATAATTTCCTTGCTTTGCTTCTGCCTTTTCTTTATAAAAGTATTTCTTCTCATTCCTAATGGTAGAGTGCTCCTAACCACTTCCAAGTTTGGCACTGCACTATGCAAACCAATTTTTGCTCAAATAAACCCTTAAAATTTAAAAAGGAAAGAGTTATATCAATGGAATTAAATAAAAATTTCAATTTCAAAGCTTTCATTTCTAATATGGCAAATGTCAATAGATATTACCTAAAATAAACAAAAACTCAATATTTTGAGAATGTAAAAGGGCCCTGAGCCCAGAAAGTTAAGAAAAAAACAAATCAAAAACACAAGTGTAGTGGACAGTCTGATGTGATCCCGTTTTTTTCAACTCTGCCATTTCTGATGTAAACTAAACTAAGTCTCTGTGTTTTATAAGAAAATGAGGGGAAGCCGGGATGGCTCAGTGGGTTAAGCGCTCACTTTGTACCGCCGGGGACCGAGTATCGAGTCCCGGCCTCGGCCCGTGTGGAACCATGTGCTGGACTGGGAGCTCCTCCAGTTCAGTTCTCTCTCTGTCTCTGTATCTCTCTGTGTCAAAAATAAATAAATAAAAAGAAAGAAAATCTTTTTAAAAAAAAAAGAAAGAAAAAGAAAATGAGGCGCTCACTTTGCAGCGCCGGGGAACGGGGGTCGAGCCCCGGCCCCGGCCCCGGCCCCTGCCCCGGCCCCGGCCCCGGCCCCGGCCCATGCAGAGCCATGTGCTGGACTGGGAGCTCCCCCAGTTCAGTTCTCTCTCTGTCTCTGTATCTCTCTCTTTCTGTCAAAAATAAAAAAAATAATAATAAATAATAAAATAATAAAAACCTGTTAGTTAAAAAAAAAAAAGGACAAAATGAGTCCATCTATTTAAAAAAAAAAAAGAAAATGAAGGAAATATTCAACTATGTGGTCTAGTAAAGCACTTCGTTTTGCCTCTCTCAACTTTAGTTTCCCTAGTGGGTTAACAAGACCTCGTGGCCCTCCTTCAAAGGTCTGCTAACTCTAGAGTATGACTCTCCACCTACCTCCAACATTCCATTCATCTTTGATAGCTCTCAAATAAATACATACCTACAGGATAAAATCCATTCTTTACATCTTGGCCCCAGCTAGCTGTTCCTTCTCATTCCCTTATCAAGTTTCTACTCATAGATGCCTTTAAAAAAAATAAATTATTAGCTGTTAAGTCCTTTGTTAGATTAATTTCCCTCTCATCCTTAATTTTCTACACGCGATCTTAGCCAAAAGGCTGAGAAGCAATCATCCTTAATTTTCTTATATATAAATGGTGATGATACCTACTACTTTGTGATGGACTATGGTGAGGATTTAATAACGTAATTAATATGGAAGTGCTAAGCATTCTGCCTTACATATATAGCAAGCATCTGAGAGCTCTTGTATGTAACCATTCCTGTTTGAAGGCACCTTTCTGTCCCTCCTTGCCTACCTTCAAGGAATCAGCTCCAAAGTTAAACTGCTCTGTTGTTGTTCCTAATGCCCTACAGCAGGGGTGGTGAATTGGTGATTGAGTGCCAAAGTTTATGAAATAAGAGTACACTCGCTCGACTCGCGTGCCAACCCATCGAGATAGAGGTATCGATTATTTTTATGTCTATAAGAGCATAAACAATAATTTTTTTAATGGTATTCACAGCTCCGCGTGCTGAAATTGCCATAGGTTCGCCACCCCCGCCCTACAGTATTCATTGGTTTCACTATGTGTTCCTGAGCCCCCTTTACTACAATGCCTATCTTTTTTTAAAAAGTTTTATTTATATATTTTATTAATTTTTTGACAACGAGAGAGAGAGATACAGAGACAGAGAGAGAACTGAACTGGGGGAGCTCCCCAGCTCAGCATATGGTTCCGCATGGGCCGGGGCGGGACTGATCCTCGTCCCTGGCGCTGCAAAGCGAGCGCCCAACCCACTGAGCCATCCCGGCTTCCCCTACAATGCCTATCTTAAATCCCTTCATTCTGTATCATAACTAATCATTTATCAGCCCCTTAAAAGACCAATACTGGATTCAACTTTGCAAATACAGAGCCTAGTACGGTGTCTGGTGTATAATGGACGTATCTCCAAAAATTTATTGACTTGAATTATACAAGTGACTAAAATTAATGCCTAGGAAAGTACACTAAGCTCAGTAAAATGAAGGTATTATTACCTAAACTCAGTATCTAAGAGTGAAATAAGAATTTCTGATAATTATTTTGTTGCAAACTGCAAAGTATTTCTTATTTAATATTTCATTAGTGACTCAAGAAAATAATAACTTTTCTAAGGTTCTAGAATTTTAAGTGACACATATATTAATAACATGACTGAAAAATCACTAATATCTATAAAAACAAAAATACCTCATGGGGATCTTGTTATTTAGAACTTTGTGGAAGATGATTTTTAGAAACAAACAGGGATGCCAGGATAGCTCAATAGGTTGGGCCCCTTGCCATGCAACTGTGAGATCTGGGGATTGAATCCCCACCCTAGTCCATGCAAACCCATGTGCTGAACTGTGGCACAACTGGTAACCACTGAGATGTGGTGAAGGTTCTTCCCTTCTATGCAGGAGGCCACCAGTTCAGTTTCCATCCTGTGTGGTCCCACATCCAATCTGTGTGGAATGAAACTTATGTCGCAACTAATGATGTACAACTGTGGAGACAGCTCTGGGCCTTCCCCACTTCTTTCTCTCACCTTCTCTCAAACAATAAAACTTTAAAAAACAAACATTTTCTGGGATGAAAGCAAAAGTACAACTGAAACCTACAACAGGAAAAATGTGTTAAATCATCAATTATTCTATTTCATTCACAAATCTTATCACTCTGAATACCTCCATCAGGGGCTCTCAGCAGGGACTATTTTGCCCACTACAGACATTTTTGGTTGTCACAACTGAGTGACACAGGGTGAGGCTTACTGCCAACTAATGGAGAGACCAGAGATGCTGCTAAACAACCTATCGCCTATAGTGTACAGGACGGCCCCCACAGCAAATTATCTGGCCTCAATTATGAATACTGCCAAGTTGGGAAGGCCCACATTATTTCTTTGACTGCTTTTCCTTCTTTTGAAATTTCAGAGGCTGCTGGGATGGCTCAGCGGGTTGAGTGCCTGTCCTGCAGCCTCGGGGTCCAAGGATTGAATCCCAGCCCCAGGCCATGTGGGCCCATATGCTGAACTGGGGTGTGCTTCCCATGGAGAACCCCAGTTTGGCCCCTAGATCAAAGGGACATGCCTCCCATGAGGGAGACCCCCAGCCTAGTTCCTGCCCTGCGCAGCCCCAGCCCACCTGTGTGGAATGAAACCATGTCAAAAAAACTGATGACATACATCTATGGAGACTGCTCTGGGCCAACCCACTTCTATCTGTCTCTGTCAAAAACAATAAAATAAATCTTAAAATGTCTTAAAAATGATATAACTCAACAGCAAAAAAGAACCAGATGTAAAAATGAGCACCAATGAACAGACATTTCTCCAAAGAAGATATACAAATTGCCAAAAAGCGCATGAAAAGATGCTCAACATGACTAATTGTTAGGAAAATCCAAATCAAAGCCACAATGAGATACCACTTTATACTCATTAGGATAGCTATTATCAAAAAAACTGAATATAACAAGTGCTGACAAAGATGTAAAAAAATTGGGTCTCTTGTGCATTGCTGGTGGGAAGGTGAAATGGTGTATATACTGTGGAAAACAGTATGGCAGTTCTTCAAAAAATTATAATTACCATCCGATTCAGAAACTCCACTTCTGGGTATATGACCAAAAGAAATAAAAGCAGGGACTCAAATAGATAGTTGTACACACACATTATAGTACGTTTAATAGCCAAAAGGTAGAAGCAACCCAATTGTTCATCGACAGACGGCTACATAAACAAAATGTGGAACCTACATACAATGGAATATTACTTAGCCTTTAAAAGGAAGGAAATTCTGACATATGCTATAAGTTGTTTAAATCTTGAGCACATTATGCTAAGTGAAATAAGCCAGTAACAAAAGGGCAAATACTGCATGATTCAATTTATGAGGTAATTAGAATTGTCAAATCATAGATATAGAAAGAATGGGGAGTTGTTGAATAAATACAGATGAAGTGTCAGTCTGAAAAGGTATGAAAAGGTTCTGGAGAGGGATGGTGGTGATAACTGCAAAATAATGTAATAATGTCAATGTACTTAAAGCCCCTGAATTGTATATTTAAAATGGTAAATTTTGTTATTTTAACGTGCTTACATACAAGGAAGACCTAAGAAGCGGTAAATACAAAGTGAGCTGTTCTTTTTGTTCCTTAGAAAAGGTGGGAGATTCCAAACTAGTCAGTGTTAACAGGCTACCTGCGGCTTTCTGTCAATAAGAAAGACTCTGCTGAATCAAGGGGACTCTCAACCTGGTTTATCCAGGTAAAATTCCTCAGAAATGATTTCAGAGAAATGAATTAGCTCTAACTGGTGATTCTACAACTACTGCAAAAGAAATGGAGAAAGCACTCTTAACTAAATTATATAAATGATAAATTAAGCTCTTTACAACCCAATTTAACAAAAAGCTGTCTAAATTCTTCAAATTTAGAAAAATTATTTATTAAAGAACAAAAATGTATTTTTAATTACGAAACCAGTATTTTAACTTCAATCTGTTTTGATCTGCAGATTTCTTCTATCATAGAAACAACAAAAACTTCTATGGAAAAAGACCTAATTCTATTTAAAAATGATTAACTGAATAGAGTGAAACTGACAAAAGAGAAAAACTTTCCCTTATTAGACAAAGGTAGAGGTAGAAATAGAACCACAATCCACCAGCAGTAATTCTTTTTACTGCCATCAGCTTTCATTGCAGAGATTTAAAAAAAGAAAAGGGAAAAAAAGGCAACAATTTATTTCCTAAGGATTTTTAAGTATAGTAAAAAATCCAGACTTCGGAAATTAATTTTTCTTGAATTCCAGTTTCCATCTAGCTTTCACCTATGAGCATTTATAAATATCAAGCATGTCTAAACCTTAGACAGGTACTGGCTCCACTTTATAGATAGGTAAGATTAAGAGTAAATAGGTTTATGTTCATGGTCACTAAAGTCACTCAACCACAGTAATTTTTTTAAGATTTTATTTTTATTGTTTTTGACAGACAGAGAGAGAGAGAGAGAGAGAGAGAGGGAGATACAGAGCGAAGGGGGAGGGCCCAGAGCAGTCTCCATAGTTGTACATCATTGGTTTTTCCATATAGTTTCATTCCACAGGTGCGCTTGGGGCTGCACAGGGCAGGAACTCGGCCAGGGTCTTCACCCTGGTGAGAACCGAACTGGGGGTTCTCCCCAGTTCAGCATATGGGTCCACATGGGCCAGGGCCGGGATTCGATCCTCGGTCCCCAGGGCTGCAAAGTGAGCACTTAACCCACTGAGCCATCCCGGCTTCCCCTAAACCACAATAATTAAAATAATTAGTTCTAGCTCTCTTCCTATTCTGAAGTCCAATAGTCCAATAAATCAAGATTATTAAAGACGGGGAAGCTGGGATGGCTCAGCAGGTTAAGCACTCACTTAGCAGCTCTGGGGACTAAGGATCGAATCCAGACTCCGGCCTGTGCAGACCCAAATGCTGAACTGGGGTGTGCTTCCCATGCAGGAGGCCTCCAGCTCGGTTCTCACCCCACCCCACCCTGTTCAGCCCCTAGCTCGAGGAAGCATGCCTCCCATGTGGGAGGCCTCCAACCCAGTTCCCACCCTGCGCAGCCCCTGTCCACCTGTGTGGAAAGAAACCATGTCGAAAACTGATGATGTACAACTATGGAGACTGCCTGGGCCCTTCCCCTTCTCTCTCTCTCTCTCTCTCTCTCTCTGTCTCTGACAACAACAATAAAATAAATCTTAAAAAAAAAAAAAAGGTAATTCTTTGGGATACAATTACAGCTGCAATTAATGTTTTTATGATTGTTATTGTCTTTGGGGTTAAATGAAAAGAACATGTTAATCCATAGCAGGCGTGTCCAACCTGTGGCCCAGGATGGCTTTGAATGTAGCCCAACACAAATTCTTAAAACACTGTAAGATTTTTTTGTGACCTTTTTCTGAGTTCATCAGCTATCGTTAGTGTTAGAGTATTCTATGTGTCGCCCAGGAAGCCAAAAGGTTGCACATGGCTGATCTGTAGGATGACTGCTGGATATTAAAGCTTACCCAAAGAAACATGAATATAATCCAGTTTTAAAAAAGAAATTCTGACTTCACTCTAATATCTCCTAAAAATGAAAACCCATAATATACTCTTCAGAGTATATTTATTTAATATATTAAGTATATACGTATTAAGTATATAAGTATCTTAATATACTCTTCAGAGTATTTCCTTTTCTTCTGTATAGTACCTGAGACACGAACCATTTTACTATCTCCCGGTATGTGTGTACTCAGCTTCAGACACGTGTTGAGAAGTACTTGGTGACAGGTTATAATCCAAATGAAGTTTTGTTTCATTAGCCGTTCCTATTTTCAACCACTGATCCATAATGACACACTTAAAAATCACTGACAACTGAAACTATGTTAAACATTAAATAAAAAACTTACTTGAAAAGAATCACAATTAAAGACAATGCACTTACTTTTCCTCAGTTAATAATTAAACTGATCAGTCTAGCTATGGATAAATTGGTATGTTTGGAGAAATTCTAAAAACGTCGCAAATGGGTTGTTCTGAAACTGTGCGGAATGACTGATAGAAGAATGGCCCAGGGGAAGGACTCAACCACACTTTCATCAATCATCATTCACTAACATGATCTAATTTTGAGGTATCTCCATTAAGGGTGATTCAAACTTAACATTTATTGTTTCATAATTAACGTTTTCCTTTTTTTTTTACTTCACTTGTTGTTTTTTTGCCATTATTGATAATTTTTCACATACACCCTGACTGGCCCAACATGTACCCCTGGGGGTTCGCAAACCACCACTTTGGGAATAGATGTGCTAACTGAATAATCCAAATGCAAAAAAAACAAGTAATGTTTGATTTCATTTATGATGAGGTATCTAGAGTAATCAAGTACATAGAAACAGAAAGTAAAAGGGTTACTTATCAGGAACTGAGGGATAGAAGAATGGAAACTTGTTTAATGAGTACAGTTTCAGTCTGGGAAGATGAAAAAGTTCTGAAGTTGATTGATGATGATGGTTGCACAAGGTAAATGTATTTAATGCCACTGAACTAACTGTACCCTTAAAAATAGTTAATATGGTAAATTTTGTTATGTATATTTTGCCACAATTTTTTTTTAAGTGAAGCCTTACAAATTTTGGCATTAAGAACACAATTTGATGGTTTTAAAACTGTTGTTCTAATAACAATAGCAAAAATGGAAATAGGCTATGTCAAGCTTGTTCAACGTGTGGCTAACGGGCCACATGCAGCCCAGGACAGCTTTGAATGTGGCCCAACACAAATTTGTAAACTTTCTTAAAAACATTATGAGATTCTTTTGCCATTCTTTTTCAGCTCATCAGCTATTGTTAGTGTTAGTATACTTCATATGTGGCCCAAGACAATTCTTCTTCCAATGTGGCCTAGGGAAGCCAAAAGGTGGACACACCAAAACTATGTTCTTGTTAATCCATTACTAAGGACCATGAGGCTTATTTTCTGGTGAGCTTTAAGTGGCTCTAAAATTCCCTAGTTAACTAAAACGTATAAGATGATGGAGTAGCAGAGACCTAATCACAAAATGCTGCTTACTACTTATGTTCAGATTTTGGGGGGTAGATATTTGATCAGATTCTGTTAAGTGCAAACTTCATAGTGGGTAAAGTAAAAAAAACTTTGTCCTATATATTCTCACTGTGTCCAAAACAACTTTGGCCCAGAGTACTTTTACCTTAAATTCCTAAGAGCCTGGACCCATAGTCCACATTCTTGGCAATCCCTTAAGACTGAGAAAACCTGCACTCGAGTAACTCAAAGCAAAAAGCATCAAACAAGTATGTTACAAAAAAATAATAAAGTACCGTATGTATAACATGTCTGCCTAAAGAATAAGAAATCCTTCTGTGTGGCAGCATAGCCTTTAGAGCAGGGGTGTCCAACCTTTTGGCTTCCCTGGGCCACATTGGAAGAATTGTCTTAGGCCACACATAAAATACTAACAACAGTTGATGAGCTTAAAAAAATAATAATAATTATAAAAGTCTCATGCTTTAAGAAAGTTTACAAATTTGTATTGGGTTGCATGCAACCAATGGGCTGCACGTTAGACAAGCTTGCTTTAGAACATCCATGGAATGCCTTATTCAAGGGACAAACTGAGGAGTAATCTAAACTGTCGATTGTTAACAGTATGCAAAATCATATGAATTTCTTGTATGAACAACTAAAATGTTTCAAAAAGGCATAAACCAAGAAAGCATACAGATCACGTAAAAACATGGTTTTTTTATTCCAAATAGTTTCATACAACTGCTGTAGCTTTACCAAACCCACAAGTAAATTTGAACTTTGGGTTTTGCCTTTTTCTAATTTAACTTTCATGCTAATTACATCTCCTTCCTGTATAGAATAAAAAAGAAGTTTGCAATTTCTCACTTCTGAACTCTCTATTAAGAAAGTGCCAAGAGGTTAAAAGGGCCCCTAACCCCCTACCAGGAAGCCTAAAGCCATCTACTATTTAGTGAACTTGTTCATTTATTTATAAATGACTTCAAATTACTAAGAAACTCTGGCCTAAGTCCATTTGCTTAAACAACTCCTTTGCAGTTTCTTCCAGTGGAAACAAACATAAAGGCGACAGTCCAAGTGGCTCCAACAACCACATGACACAGCATATTCAAGTCTGCCCCTCCCTCCACCATTGAAAATAACATTCAAAGACTCATAGAAGACCCCAGTTTTAATTATATAAATCATGTCTAGAAGCCAGGTATCTCTTAAATGGGTGTCGTACTCTAATTCCAACACCAGTATTCCATTGTATGTTAATAGACACGTTTTTAGTTTAGTTTTGTTTTTTTCAGTAACCAACTGGAACAGAACATTATGGGCTATTAAAGAAGCTCCTCATTAGAACAGACACATGTTAAACCTCTATCAAGAGCATTAGTTATCACCTAAAAATTACTTTAAGATCAAGGTTGGTTTTTTTTTAATGAAAATAATACAATAAAAATTAATTTGGATGAATTTTCTTCTTGGGGAGTAAACTAATTTATTTAGGGGTTTAGAGATTAAAGTTTTTCATCAGCTAAGACACTTTCTTGGCCACTCTGGAAATCAACATGCATTTTAGCTTGACCAATACCAAATTTGTTAAAGATGGAATATGGAAGTAGTTCAGTCTATACTTCAGGCTTACTAGTCCCAAAGAGCCTTTACATTAACCCAAAATTTCAATAGAGGGGTCTTGAATTAAAGAAAAAAGAAATAAAAAATAATGGATTCTATTAAACAAAATGAAAAGCATGAAGTGGATGCAGAAATTACTTTGACACTGTATCTTGATAGAGCCTGCCTCTTGAATAGTGCTGTTCTACAAAGGTTTAATAGAAGTCAAAACTGTAATTTAAACATTTTAAATAGGCATACTTTAAAAAGTATAAATAAGTGAATTTTAAATTTTTTTTTTTTTTTTAATATTTATTTATTTATTTTGACAGAGAGAGAGATACAGAGACAGAGAGAACTGAACTGGGGGAGCTCCCAGTTCAGCATATGGTTCTGCACAGGCCGGGGCCGGGATTCGATCCTCGGTCCCCAGCGCTGCAAAGTGAGCGCTTAACCCACTGAGCCATCCCAGCTTCCCCTAAATAAGTGAATTTTAATGTTAAATATAATATGCTCAAAATATTATTTCAACAGTTAACATAAAAATTAGTACTTTCGGGGAAGCCGGGATGGCTCAGTGGGTTAAGCGCTCACTTTGCAGCCCTGGGGACTGAGGATCGAATCCCGGCCCCGGCCCGTGAGGACCCATATGCTGAGCTGGGGAGTGCCCCCAGTTCAGTTCTCACCAGGGCGAGACCCTGGCCCAGTTCCTGCCCTGTGCAGTCCCAAGCCCACCTGTGGAATGAAACTATGTGGAAAAACCGATGACGTGCAACTGTGGAGACTGTTCTGGGCCCTCCCCCTTCTCTCTATCTCTGTCAAAAACAATAAAAAAATAAATCTTAAAAAAAAAAAAATAATTAGTACTTTCTTTGCTACATCTTCAAAATTCAGTGTGTATTTTTAAAAACAGTTCAGAGATGTAATTTCACACCATAAAACTGACTCATTTACAAGTGTACAGCCGGGATGTCTCAGTGGGTTGAGCGCTCACTTTGTAGTCCCAGGGACCAAGGATCAAATCCCAGCCCTGGCACATTTAGACCCATATGCTGAAGTGGGGTGTGCTTCCCATACGGGAGGCCCCCAGTTTGATCCTCACAACCCCCACCCTCACCCCGTTTGGCCCCTGGCTCAAGGGGGTGTCCCAGCCCAGTTTCCACCCCGTGTGGCCCCCACCCAACTGTGTGGAACGAAACCATGACCATGTCGAAAAATGATGATGTACAACTATGGAGACTGCTCTGGGCCCTCCCCCTTCTCTGTCTCTGTCAAAAACAATAAAATAATTATTTTTTAAGATGTAATAAAAGTGTACAATTAATGGTTTGTATCATCGCAGAAAGAAACCTTGTATTAATACTACTCCCTGTTTAATTCCACCTCCAGCATTGGGCAACCAGTAATCTATCTTCTGTCTCTATAAATTTACCTATTCTGGATATTTCATATAAATAGAACCATATAATATGTGGACTTTTGTACTGGCTTCTTTTAGTTAGCATGCTTTTGAGGTTTATCCATGTTATATATAGCATAGATCAGGGATGGGCAATTGTTTTGGCTCGGGTGCCGCTTTGCGGAAATGAAGGTTAGCGGAGGGACACACCTTTTAAAATGATTGCATTTATTAGTTAACTTTGCATATCAGAAAAGATATAAATTGTATCATAAAAATCTGATGTCTTGGCGGGCCGCAAAAAAACCTGCAGCGGGCCGCGGGTCACAGTTTGCCCAACCCTGGCATAGATTATTAATTGGTGCACAGACTAGCTAAATTTCAAGTGCTCAATAGCCAAATGGGACTAGTGGATTCAGTATTGGGCAACCTAGTTCTAAAACCAAAATACTCCCTAACAAACAAGAATATCATCCTTTTAAAAAAGAGACCATGTTAAAACTACTACAATGCTTAAAGAAATACAATTTATGAGAGGTTATCCTTTATAGAGGTATACCAAATTTAAAAATAATGGCTATAGTACACATAAAAACCGCTAAGAAAAACTAACATCATGGTATTATCTTGATAAAGTCACATATATTTCTCATTATAATTACAGATAGCTCCAAAAAGTCAGCAAAACGATTCCTACAAGCATAAATTCCTGCTTTAAAAGTACAGAACAGGAAAAGTGGAACTTAGTTCCAGGGTACTTACCACTCTAAACTTTAAAACTATCTTTGTTGATTTAAAACAACAAAAAAACCACCATCCCTTGTTGGGGGTTGCACCAACAATTCATACACATTAAAAAAAATTTTTATGAAAGAAAATCAATAAAATTCATCTAAGCTATCAAAAATATATTTAAATTTATTCTAAGAATACAGTATTTTACTACCCTCATCTTAACATATATTTCTAATCTCTTCTACACCAAGAAGTTTTTAAGAGCATGACTCTGAAAGTCTAATGAGAAACCAACTCTATTTTGCAAAGTTAATTTTAAAATGTTTCACTTACTGTTTTGTCTACTTGGAAAGAAGCTGTTATACAAAGTGAATTTAGAAAGATGTTCTACAGAGGTAACATTATACAATTATACAAGCAGCAGTAAATTCTAGTAGCATTTAATATAATGAATGGTTAATAATTTAAATAAACAACTAGGGTGCTCTTTCCATTTGTCACAAGAGAAGCCATCACAAAACTACTCTTTATAGATAAAGACCTCACTCAATTTGTGCTGTAAGATACAGATTAAAAATTAAGGGATGAAACCACATGCAAAAGGCTGAAGGTGAACTGCGATCTCTCACCATATACCAAAATTAACTCAAAATGGATTAAAGACCTCCAAATAAGAAAGGAAACAATAAATTGCATAGAAGAAAACATTGGCACTAAACTTATAGACCTGGGATTCAGGGAGGACTTTATGAATCTGACCTCATTGGCAAGGGAAGTCAAAGCACA
>PVKE010001738.1:0-13625 GCA_004027555.1 Craseonycteris thonglongyai
ATTTTGCAACCTGACTTTTCTGCTTATCATAATGTCATAGGCAATTTATTTTGTTTACATACATATGTATATATATTTGTTTTTATTTATTTATTTGAGAGAAGGTGAGAGAGAAGGGGGAGGACCCAGAGCAGTCTCCATAGTTGTACATCATTAGTTGTGACATGGTTTCATTCCACACAGGTGGATGTGGGGCTGCACAGGGCAGGAACCAAACCGGGGGCCTCCCGCATGGAAGGAGAGAGCCTTCACCACTGAGCCATCCCAGCGGTTGCCTGTTGTGTTGCAGTTCAGCATATGGGGTTTTGCATGGGGAGTGGCCAGAAATTGAATCCCAGATCTTGTGATTGTTGAGGCAAGCACTCAACTGCTGAGCTATCCTAGCAACCCCTTTTGTTTTTAAAACTCCTTGAAAACATTGTAAATGTATACAGCCTGTAGGTTGATTTATTTTCTCCCAAATCTTTTGTACTAAAATACATATACATTTCACCACCATAATATTTTTACTGTGTACAGTTTAGTGGTCTTAAAAACATTCATTTTGTGTGTCTTGACCATCCATCTCCAGAACTCTTTTCATCTTAGAGCAAAACTGAAACTCTGAATCTATTAAACATTAATTTTCCATTATTTCATCCCCCCCACAAAACCTGGCAACTACAATTCTACTTTCTGACTATAAATTTGACTACTCCAAATACCTCTAAAAGTAGAATCATACAGTTTTTATCTTTTTGTAACTCGCTTATTTCATTTAGCATAATGCCCTCAAGGTTCATCCACGTTGTAGCACATCAGAATTTCCTTCCATTTTAAGGCTGAATATTCCACTGTATAACATACCACATTTTGCTTATCCATTCATCTATCAGTGGACACCTGGGTTGCATCTATATTTTAGTCATTGTGAATAATGCTGCTATGGACATAGGTATATAAGTATCTCTTCAAGACCTTCAAATCTTTTGTATATAAAGAGGTTGCTAAAAAATGAATACACAATTTAAGAATGAAAAAACTATTAAGATTGTAATACTCAATATATATTGATAACAAAAGATGAATACAAGTCACCGCTGACTTCTGCAATTACAAGAGGTGCTCAAAGTGGTTACCAACATTGTCCAGACACTTCCAATTATGGTGAACTACTGCTTGAGCAACACTTACCAAAGTGTCTACTTGTATCACTGCGCATGCCATTTCAATTTACCACGTGTCTCAAACTTATCGCGAATGCCTGCAATTGTTAGCCATGTTGGAGGTTCTGTTGCATACTCAGGTCTCCATTGTTGTACTTACACAACATTCTCAAATTTCAAATACCACTTCAAAATGGTCTTGCACTCGTTGAACAAGTATGCTTCTGCCATTTTCTTTGACTGTTCTGCTTGTCACATGGTGACGCTAGTATTCATTTGATTAATGCCATTTTTGGAGCAAACGTCATACTACACATTATTTCCTTAATTTAATTCAACTTCAAAAAGTAATACATAGATAACATCTTAAAATGTGTATACGTATTTTTGGCAACCCTGGTATATCCAGAAGTGAAAATGTTGGACCATTTGAGTATCTTTTCATGTGCTTATTGGCCATCTGTATATCTTCTTTGGAGAAATATCTATTCAAGTCCATTTTTTAAATGGGTTGTTTTTTGTTGTAGAGTTTTAGGGGTTCTCTGTGTATTCTGGATATTAATCTCTTATTAAATGATTTGCAAATATGTTCACCCACTTTGTGGGTTGCCTTTTTACTCTGCTGACACTGTTTTGTGATACCACAGAATTCTCAAAATAAATTATATACTAAACATAGACATCAATTCTGAATATACTGGGAGATAAAAATGTTTTTAAGAACAGTGTATACTTCTGAATCTCTCAAGGAGATAAACAGTGAATGGTATCTGCTTAGTTTCCAAACCTATTATCATCAACTGTGCATTATTCCTTTCATCACTTGACTTGTGTGCTGTATCTGAGAATGTGACTATTAATTATAATTATGATCAAATATATGAATAAATATTGTTATTAACATCTTAAGATTTGCAAGAGCACTGCACATTTGTTGGGCACAATTCTTACTTCCAACAGCTTTATTGAGGTAGAGTTTATATACCATAAAATCCATCATTTTAAATGTATAATTCAATGACTTTTAATAAATGTACAGAGCTGTGCGATGGTCACCACAATCCAATTTTAAAGTATTTCAATCATAGGTATAATTCATTACAAACAAGTCTCTCTTGTTATATGTGAGCTCCTTCTAGTTCAACAGTTTAAAGTATTTTAAAACAAAAGAAGCTGAAACTGATACCTGGACCCTAAAAGTCAGAAAAATCAGAAAATGAAAATTCAGTAATGTACACTATCCACTTAGAATAAACTGAAGTCAAATGAAATACTAACAACATATCTGTTTTCTTATGGTAACATATTCACTGCCTACAGAAAACTTATAAGAAAACGGAATTCTACCCCCTTCACAGCAAATGACAAATACCCAAATAATGAAACCAAGTTGACATTAACAGAAAAATCACAAATGTTCAACATTCAATATTATGCTTAATAGAGCTATCATCTTGAGTTCAACAGAAATTGCTGCCTGCCAAGGCAAACACAAATTCAATCTCACTTTTTTTTTTCAGACTAGTACAACTAAAATGAAACATAGAAAATAACTTTTAAAAATAATTCACCTGGGGAATGCCAGGATGGCTCAGCATGTTGAGTGCTCATCTTGCAGCCCTGGGGTCTAAGGATAGAATCCTGGACCCAGCCCATATGGACCCATATGCTGAACTGGTGTGTATCCCTAGTTTGGTTCTCTAGTCTGGGGTGAGCATCCTATGTGGGAGAACCCAGGTTTGTCTCCCACCCTGCGTGCTTCCCATGTGGGAGGCCCCTGGCTCATGGGGGCTCACCTCCCATGCAGTAGGCCCCCAGCTTGTTCCTACCTTGTGCAGCTCTGCGCCCACCTGTGGACTGAAACTATGTAGAAAGCTAATAACATGCAACTATGGAGACTGCTCGGGCCCTCCCCCTTCTCCTCTGTCTGTCAAAAACAATAAAAATAAATCTTTTCAAAAAAATTCACATACCTGATTTCTTTGGAAACAGAAATTACAGGCCCAAAGTTTTGCCCGATAATCTACCTGACTGTGAGAAAAATAAATATTACAACTAGGTAACATTTTCATTTTTAAGATAGAAAGCATTCAAATATAAAATTCAAGTTTAATAAATCACATAGACATATGTTTCTGTGTGGGTGCATGAATGAATGAAGGTATGCAAAACTTTCACTGTAGTTAGAATTCTGGTTGTTAAGCGCAACAAGTTTCTATTAAAGGGTGGTAATGAGAAACTAGTAAATATTTTCGCTTTTCTCCAATTTCCTAGTTAAAATTTAAAATTTCATAATTTATATAAATTATAGATTATTTCCTTTTGCCCTATCATCTTAATGTAGTCTTTGTAATTTTTCTAACATCTTCACTGTTCAGATATGTGAAACTACTCAATTTCATAAAAGGTACACATCTTACATAAGGAGAACCTCCCAGGCATTCTTTGCACACCTGAAGGAAAGCTGGGCAGGCATGCTTCTGGGTTGATACACTTCCTAGAATTAGTTCAAGATACCTTAGTTGCTTTTTCAATCCTTTCCACATTTAGAAAACTAACAATCAGTGGCTATCATTTTAAAAGAGGAGTAAAAGCAAGGGAATGAAGTAAAAAATGCTCCCTCATATAAAAATATTATCTTTTAAACAGTATTTATGATACTCTTCACCTATTCAAAAGTTCTTTCAAATAGTGCCCACATTTAAGAGAAATATAGGTCAACTATCTTAGGGGGGGAAATTACACTTAAGCATAAAATCATTAGAAGTTAAAATTTCTTCTATTACAGCATCACCATGCTAGGTACATATGAGAAAACTGTCTAAAGCTTTTGGATTTGGGGGAGAAATGCTTTAAAAGGTACCAATAACATCTATAGTTGACCCAAATACAAAGTAAAAATTAGCACACACACACAAAAAAGTGAATTTCAAATCCTTTTCCTCTACCTCCACTTCATCCCATAAATCTGGAGTATTAAGCCAGGGAGATTTCTAAAAGCATTCACCAACTAAGAATCTCACCATCTACTAATCTCAAATTTGATGACTTGCCCAAATTCATTTATATGAAAATCACAACTGTCACAATTTATTGTATGCACCATTTTTACTAGTTTTTAAAAGAATTCATACCAAAGAGGATTGAGAATGGCTTTGCAAGTTGGCCTGCTGCAAAGCACAGGCTCATACTGTACAGGCGGCAGGTCTGGACGTTCTTTCAAAGGGGTAAGAAGACAAGCCAAAGGAACAACCATTCTTGTAGCCTCAAGACGGCTGGAAGGCCACACATTCCAACTAAAACGCACACCATCCCGTTGTTCATTCTGCTGAATGAACTCCAGATATGTTGCCATAGTCTAAAAGAAACTGAAGAAAACGTTTTAATTGTATGTGAAGTTCTCAACTAAACTTCAAAGATCAAAAGATGCTCCCCTAACACAATGTTTCTTAAATACTTAGTCTGAAAAAACCTGTCACTGTAGGATGACATCTCCCTCCCCTCTGACCACCCCACAAAGCCAAGTAAATTCAGTTACTTTTTACTACTGTTTCCTTCCTTGACCCTCCTCTCTAGCACTTAAAAAAATAAATAAGAGGCAGGAGGTTTATAATCATCTGATCATCTCTGAGCTGCAAGTACCTGAATACTAATTTAAATCTCCTCATATCATCTCAGCCAAATTAATTTCAGCCCCTTGCCCAAGGGTAAGTCCCAAACCCTGTTTCAGCATCCAGTTATGTTCTTCCCTCATCCCCTTCCTTGCTCTACTAAAGTAAACATTACCGGTATTTAATTTTACGTACCAACTGACCTTTTTTTGTACGCCCTTTTCCCTCCTCCATTAACTGTGGGGAAAAGAACTGAAAATTGATATGGGAATCCAATTCATAATGGGAAAAGCCAACAGTTCTGAGCAAATTTCTACATGAGCTCACCAAAATTACAAAGGAAAGTTTGCTATTACGCTGAGTAAGTTTATCACCAAGATCTCTCTCCTCGCCAGGGTTTCATATGCCCATGACTTGGAAGACTCCAGTAAATAAAACAGCCATTCCGACTAAGTTTTTCAAACCTGGATACTGTCAACTCCATCCAGGGTTTTATACGCATACATCCTAAAGTCCAGGCTAACACACCTCACCTATTAGTGTTCCAGGAAACAAGCCCCTGAAGAAAAATGGAGGTGGGGGTGCAGTGGAGGATGCAAATTAAATCATCTACAACATTACTGGCCTCCATTGTTCATTTCATGTAATACTGAATAACTGTCTCCAGGTTATTATGAGAAGTGCCATATCGCAAATAATTTGGACTAAGATTTTATATGACTAGAAAAGCAAATGAATTACTCTACTACTCATAACTCCCAAAAACAAATGTTTGTTCCATCTGAAACTCTAAAGCATATAACGGGTGTCCCAAAATTCACACAAGAAGTAATTTTGATAGAAAATACAGGTTTATAATTAAAAATTGTAAATTTTTTATTGATTCATAAAGTATACAGTATAGGGTTATGTATGGAATAGCATATCGGGTAAATGGCCTCCACGGCTTTGCTGGCACATACAGTCTTTTGTTATTGCCTGACCAGCCGCATTTTCGAAGAATGGTCCGATGATGCCTCCAGCCCAAAATCTGCATAAAGAATGACACATTGTGGATGCATTTGTTTCTCAACAATCACCCGTGGATTTTCTGAACCCCAAATGCGACAATTTTGTCAATTAACCAAGCCATCAAGATGAAAATGAGCCTCATCACTGAAGATGATTTTGTTCGAAAAATCAGCATCTACTTGTTGTTGTTCCACAATCCATTCAACGAACTCTATTCCCTGTACATGGTCAGTAGGCTTCAGTTCTTGAGTCAGTTGAACTTTGTAAGCATGAAGATGCAAATCTTTCGTGAGAATACGCTGTAGAGCTTCTTGAAATGTCCAATTCTTGACCATGGTGCCAAATTGATGTCCCTGGACTCTCAGCAACACTCTCATGAACTGCTTCGATGTTTTGTGTTGAACGACTTGTTGAAGGACGGCCAGAGTGTTTAAGATCACTAGTTGATCCAGTCTCCCTAAATTTTTTTTTTTGTTGTTGTTGTTGTTGTTTTATATATTTTATTGTTAAATTTAATGGGGTGACATTGGTTGGTAACAATCAGACAGTTTCCCAATGGTCCCTAAATTTTTAATCTCTTCACAGCTGATGAAGTTAAATCACTATTCTGACCATATTTTGTATGAAAATTGCGAACTATAGCTGCCAAACCTTCATTATTTTTAAAATATTGCTCAACAATGAAAATGCGTTGTTCTTTCATGTAGCGCTCCATTTTTAATAACCCTGAACTGTCAGCTGTCACGCTGTCTTTTTTTTCCATTGGCAACACTTCACCGCACAAATGACGCAAAATTCAAATCTTGCGTGAATTTTGGGACACCCGTTATTTGTTATCTCTGGCAAAAGCAGGAAACTGATGCACTGTGTACAAAGAAGGCACTTGTGCAGCTTTCTGTGAGGCAGAGGTAAGTCAGGTGGGAATGACAGCAAGTTCTACACTTGATCTTAGTCAAAACGCCAAGAAGCAATAACAAGTTCTAATATCACAATTCTCAGCAAGTACCCAGGTAGGCTTCATTAAATGGCTGTTTCCCCTCTCAAAATAGTTCATTATTAAAAGGTACTAGCTTTATCCAATGTCCTCAAGCACCTACATATTAAATCCTGCTCTCTCCGTTACCCGTTGTCCCTTCCCCTCACCACTTTTAAAGCATGGATTCTTAACCCTGGGCACATAACCCACGGGGGATCTCAAGAGGGTCAATAAATTCTCCGAAACTTATGCAAATTGCTATGTATGAGCGAATGTGCACTTTTCTAGGGAGATGGATCTACAGCTTACATCAAATTCTCAAAGGATAAAGGTATCTGAAGAGGTTAAAAGCTGAATGAATGAATGAATGAATGAATGAATGAATAAAAAAGACTGAAAAGACCCTATATGAATAAATAGACTAAAAAAGGACCCTATAGGAGAATCCGCCCAAAACAAAACAAACAAAAAATCCCATAACCACTCATCCCAAGCCATAACTTTTTGGTACACACAGTGACCCAGTTTAAGCAAAGGCTTAATCCTTGAGGAGTCACAAAATCTGGGTTCTGGTTCCATCTCAGTCACAAAACAGTTCTTTCACCTGAATCTCGAGTTCCTCAATTTTAAAGGTAGGGGTTGGGTCCGTCCGCACCCAAAGATTTGGCGGCCAGAAGCCAGCTGGCTGCCCCGCGTGACGGGAAAAGCGCCTCTAGGAAAGACTCCTGGGTCACTGATTCTGTCGGTTCCTCCGCCGCCTGGAAAAGGCTTCACTCCAGGAGCAAACCATTGCCACCCCCCACCTCCCCCCCAGACGCAAGCCCATGCCCTCGGACCTCCATTCCTTTTGCTTCCAACTTACCTGGCTGAGGCCACCCGCACCTCCAGTTACAAGATACCGGCCCCGGATCCACCGTCAAGTCCAGCTCAGCTCTTAGCCGATTGGTCAGCGCTCGTGTTCGTCATGCCAACCGCAGACCAATCAAAGAGCGCCTACCTGGCGGGCGAGCGGAAGCAAAACACTCAGAAGCTGCGCCGCCACCTTTGAAGAGGGCAAGACAGTCGCGCTTCGCTCTACAAAACCAGTTTCTCAGAACACACGGCTCTCCACGTTCAACTTTAAACGTTTCTGCTTTAGAAAACCACGGCGCCTGCCGTACTGTTTCCTAGGCGCAGCCAGCATGCCTCACTGGTTCGCCCCGTTCCAATATGACCTCCGTTCCCCTCAGTGGGAAGTCCCTCTCATCGCCTTAGTTACCGAAAAGCGAGAAAGGTGACGTGTGGCTCCGGAAGAGGTGGCTCCGCGGCCGGAAGGAGGTGTCAGCGCGTGGGCAGAGGCGGGGCGGAGGCAGTGGAGGGGCTTGCGAACACGTTTGTATGGGCTGATCTGAGGGTCTGGTTAAGTATTAATCGTAAATTCCACAGGTTTGGTTCTGCTTCGTCCTATTAGAAGGTTTCCACCTGTCGCTCCCTCTAATTGGCTCGCGCTGTCAGCGGAGACTGGCTCTAGCGCACAGTTCCTCTTCGCTTGTCTGTCCTTATCCTGCTATGAGGAAATGAATAATTGAGAACTGTCAATATTTAAGCAGTTTAAGAGACCAAAAAACCCATGTAATTACATAGAACGCAACTTCTACGGCCATCACAACCGTTTTACACTTCCTTATAAGTGGCAAAAATGAGCATGTTTATTAATCTGAACAAGAGATGCAGCCTTTCTATAGCTTATAAAAATAAGCGAAACTACATAAAATTATCCTTAAAACATATCTAGACATCCGAGTACGATGAATTAACTCAATTTAATGTTAGTACCGTTTTTTTTGTGTTTTTTTTTTAAAGATTTATTGGGTTTTTTTTAAAGATTTATTTTTATTGTTTTTTGACAGAGAGACAGACAGACAGAGACAGAGAGAAGGGGTAGGGCCCAGAGCAGTCTCCATAGTTGACAGCATTAGCCTTACATACAGTTTCACTCCACAGGTGGGCATGGGGCTGCGCAGGGCAGGAACTGGGCTGGGCGTTCCCACATAGGCCCCAGCAAGGACTGAACTGGGGGGCACACCCCAGCTCAGCATATGGATCCGCATGGGCCGGGCCCAGGATTCGATCCTCGGGCTCTGGGGCTGCAAAGTGAGCACTTAACCCGCTGAGCCATCCCAGCTTCCCCCTAAGATTTACTGTTTTTGACAGAGACCAACAGAAGGGGGAGGGTCCAGAGCAGTCTCCATAGTTGTATGTCATGAGTTTTCCATGTGGTTTTGTTCCACACAGGTGGGTGGGACGGCCCAGGGCTGGAACTGGACTGGGGGCTCCCACATAGGAGACATGCCCACTCCAGGCAGGGGTGGGCGGAGCAGGGTGCAAGAACCAAACTGGGGGGGCCTCCTGTGTGAGAAGCACACCCCAGTTCAGCATATGGGTCCACACTGGCCAGGGCCAGGATTCGATCCTCCCAGGGCCTGCAAAGTGATCACTTAACGTGCTAAGCCATCCTCGCTTCCCCAGTACAGAGTTTTGAAATTACTTATAGATAATATTCGTTTAAGTCAATGTATTATGAAACAGTTATTGTTAATATAAGAAGTTTGTCAGAATACTTAATTTTGTTGAGCTAATTTACATTTTTTATGCTCCTAAAGAGTAATGTTAGGTCATTTCATCATTACACTTGTATAAATTTAGGAAATTAAAATTAATTCAGTAATGAAACAAACTCAATTAAAATACACACTTGTAATTTTTACACTGAGACAAGACAGCTGTGTTTTTTTAACCAAACATTAAAAATATAATTTAGCAAAGATTTGTATTTATTTGAACATGAATTCTTTCTGTACTAGAAATTTCTGTAAGAAGAAATTTTTTTTAATTCAGTACATTTAAAATATTAGACTTTTAATTAATTTTCTTACTTTATGGAATTTTAGGAATAGAAAATTTATGTGTGTATTTAACCCCCTCAGCCAATCAGAGCTCCTTTAAAAGATGTACTAACCTAATTTTATATTCTTCTGTATAACATGATATATGAGGTCTGAAAATTGAGTTTGAGAATTCATCCTAGAAAAAGTGCTACACACCTCACTGCTAAATGTCACTATGGTCACTGTTGAAGTACTCTCCTCCTGAAGCTATGCACTAATACCAGCGCCTAGTCCATCCTTCACAGCAAGTTTGGAACACTTTTCTGGAATGGCTATCAGAGCCATCATTGTATTACCCTCTATGTCCTGAAAGTCATCAAAACGTCTTCCTTTCAATATTTCCTTTATCTTCAGGTAAAGAAAAAGTCACTGGAGGTCAGATTAGGTGACTAGTGTAGGTGTTCCAATACAGTTATTTGTTTACTGGCTGAAAACTTCCTTACAGACAGTGCCCCGTGAGCTGGTGGATTGTCACGATGCAAGAACCATGAGTTGGTGAAAAGTTTAGGTTGTTTTTGTCTTAACTTTTTCTTGCAGCCTTTTCAGCACTCCAAATAGTCAACTTGGTTGACTGTCAATTTGGTACAAATTCATAATGAACAATTCCTCTGATATCAAAAAAGATTAGCAATACCATTTTGACTCTTGATTTGGACTGACAGAACTTTTTTGGTTTTGGAGAACTGGCTGACTTCTGTTGTGTACTTTGACGCTCTGTTTCAGGGTCGTATTGGTACACCCGTGTTTCATCAGCAGTGGTAATACAGCCCAAAACATCATCTTGCCTCTCCAAAAGGTCTTGGCAAACTTTCACTCTCCTTTGCTTTTTGTTCATCGGTGAGTTCCTTGCATACATCTTTCTCATGCCAAGATTTTCAGTTAAGATATTCCTGTTTCTCTATCAATGTTTACTTGGTCTGCTATGTTTCTCACAGTCAGCCGACAATTCTTTTTTTTTTAAATATATATTTTTATTTATTTATTTATTTATTTTTGAGAGAGAAAGAGAGAGAGAGAGAGAGATACAGAGAACTAAACTGAGGGAGCTCTCAGTTCAGCATATGGTTCTGCATGGGCCAGGGCCGGGATTCGATCCCCGGTCCCTGGCGCTTCAAAGTGAGCACTTAACCCACTGAGCCATCCCGGCTTCCCCTGCCGACAATTCTGACTCACAATTCTTAGAATTTTTGCACTGTTTTTGTCTGTTCTGCTCATTACTGACCACCCTGACCTCTCCATCAGTGATGCTTTCTTCCCCCTCAGAAAAATGTTAAATCTAGGGATGCCGGGACAGCTCAGCAGTTGAGTGCTTACTTTGCCATCAAAACTTTCGGGGTTTGATTCACAGTCCCTGCCCATGCAAACCCAAATGCTGAACTGTGGCACAACTGGTAACCGTGGGGATGGCTTGGTGGTGAAGGTTCTCGCCTCCCACGCAGGAGGCCCCCAGTTTGGTTTCCGCCTCACACGGCCCCACATCCACCTGTGTGCAATGAAACCATGTCGCAACTAATGATGTACAACTATGGAGACTGCTCTGGGTCCTACCCCTTCTCTCTCACCTTCTCTCAAATAATAAAAATAAATCTTAAAATATAAAATATAAAAATGTTAAATCCATTTATATACTTCCATTTTCTTCATGGCATTATCCCCGTAAATTTGGACTAACATGTCCCTTATTTCACTCCCATTCTTGCCAAGTTTAACAAAAAATTTAATGTTTGTTCTTTGCTCTAATTCAAGTTCCGACATTCTCATGACAGCACACAAAAACGCACAACGCCGCTCCGCAAGACACCACCACACATCAACATGCACACAGCTGTGAGACAATGATATACCAAGGTTATGAAACCTTATCGAGTTGTTTGTACAGTGCTGCCAACACAGCAAGTGCATGTTGGCAAGTTGGCAAGCTTAATTACCAGATTTCGTACCTGACATTGTCAGGTGACTCCACTGGGATGATGGTGAAACACCCCCCCCCCCAATTGTTAAAGTTTCAGAAAGGTAAAATTATTGGAGATGCTGGGATATAGCTCTCAGGTTGAGTGCTTGCCTTATGATCGTGAGGTCCTGGGTTCCTTTCCTGGCCTTGGCCCACGCAAACCCATGTGCTGAGCTTTGGCACAACTGGTAACCACCAAGTTGGCTCAGCAGGGAAGGTTCTCACCTCCCATGTGGGAGGCCCCTGGTTCAGTTCCTGTCCCGCGCGGCCCCACATCCATCTGTGTAGAATGAAACCATGTCACAACTAATGATGTACAGCTATGGAGACTTCTCTGCTCCCCCTCGTCTCTCTTTCTCTTTCACTTTCTCTCAAACAATAAAATCTTTAAAAAGTAAAATGATGGCCCTCATACAAATATAAAATGAAAATGTGTCAAAGATTCTATATAACTCATTCATTGATAACAGAGCTGTTAAGAATGTTGAAACTGGTTCAAAGAAAATTTTGATTTACACAGACATTCTCCACACAAAAATCATTTGCATTACTGTGTACAGGAATCATTTGCATTGTTATGAGCAGGAAACATTTGTATTATCCATTTTCTGTAAGTTAATTTCTATCTCAATAGAGTTGGAAAATAGTCAAAGATTAAGGCGCACATGCTTAATGATCAGATGACCCCAGAAGTTCTTTTTAAAAATGCCCTGTAGTCCATAGAAAGTTCACTCACTAATCTCTTTTGACTGTTTCAAAATCTTTCACAATTTCTCTGAAATATGATTTGTTATCTATCATCTACATTCTATATTTCTGGCTTATACTTCTCTAACATCAGATTCATATATACAACAATCACTGGATATCTCTGCATATTCTTGGGCATCTCAATCTTGTTATGTCCTAAACTGAATTCATATTTCCCCTTACTCCTAAAATAACCTCTGCCTCTTGTACTTTCTATATCACTTGGAGATAACATTCTTCTGCCAGTTTCTTAGCCTGGAAATTAAAGTTATCCTTGACCCCTCATTCTCTGATTGGGTTGAAAACACAGTACCCCCAAAGTATGACAACCTGGCATATTGAATTTTTTAATCTGAAGGGACTGAGAATGATACATGTAAGGATTTTCTGACCTTCCCTTTCTCCACTAAAGCATGTCTCAATTTTCATGTGAAAAGTGCCCTGCCTCTACCAGGAGGAGAGGAGCATTCTTACCTCTGAAGATGAATCAGAATGAATAGGCCTTGCTAAGTTTCCCAGAGTTTACTGCCTGCACTGCTCATATCCTGTCCTATCATATTTCCCCATGACTTTCCACTCTTCATCAAATCTAGCACAAAACAATCAGGTTTAACTGCTTCTTTGGGTCTTCATTTCCTTATGAAGGTTCTCATGTCATGTAAAACTTAAACTTTTATTTTCCCCCTACATTTCTAACCCCTCAACCCTGAAACTAACAATGAATCACTTGGCCCTGTTGATCTTTTATTCTAAATATTGTACAAGAGATAAATAATAGAAAAGAAAACAAGGTGGATTTATGTCTATTTATGTAATCTCTGCAATCATTTGTTTGGAATGTAAAGCTCTTTTTAATTAAAGTGTAGTTGACATACACTATTATATTAATTTAAGTTGTACAACATAGTGATTTCACATTTATATATCTTACAAAGTAATCACCATGAGAAGTCCAGGAATCACCTGTCATCATACAAAGTTACCTGCAATTATTGACAAAAAGTCTGAGAAAGGTGAGAATTGAGGCTATTGCCTTATTTTTCTCTTCCTTCTTAGAGAAAGAGCTAATCATCTTATGAGAAGAATGACAGATCTTAAACCTTAAGGAAGGATAGACCCTTTTTCAAGCCTATAGTTCCTATTAAGTTCCTGTTAATGACAGTTCCTTTCATTGTTTCTTGAACTAAAAATCACTAAGCACACAACCACTTGGCTATAGGAATGCCTTTGTTGTTTTATTTATTTATTTATTTA
>PVKE010001738.1:13725-94035 GCA_004027555.1 Craseonycteris thonglongyai
ATTTCTATTTTACTTTTTGACAGATAGAGAGAGAGACAGAGACAGAGACAGTTAGAGAACCAAACTGTGGGAACTCCCCAGTTCAGCATGTGGGTCCTGCCTGGGCCGGAGCCGGGATTCGATCCTCGGTCCTCATGGCCTCAAAGCGAGCGCTCAACCCGCTGAGCCGTCCCGGCTTTCCCTGTTGTTTTATTTTTAAACAGCTTTATTGAGGTACAATTGCCATATAATCTGCATAAATTTAAAATGTACAATTTTTTAAGTTTTAACACTCATCGTCATAATCATGATAGTACCTATCACCCTACAATGTTTTCTTGTATCCTTTGTATTTTTTAGTCTTAAATAAGTGGAACCATATGTTATGTACTCTTTTGTCTGACATCTTTCACTCAGCATAACTCTTTTGAGACTCATCCACAGTGTTTGTGTGTCAGTAATTCATTCCTTCTTAAGTAAATAAGTTTACATTTAAAGTTCAATAACATTGACCTTTTAAAGAAGTCTAGAATCTAAGGTCCAAGAGGAAAGAGTACGTCTTGCTCTTCCTAAAGGATGTGGTTGGGCAGTGTATATCATTGATCACCCTCTTGTAACTATTCAAAAAATTACCAAAAAAGTGTTTCTCAATGTCAGGTGCTATCACAAATGTGATGTACACAGTAAGTCCATGGGAGGGACAAGGAATAAGAAGCACTTTTTTTTTTTTTCTTTGACAGAGACAGACAGAGAGACAGAGACAGAAAGAAGGGGGAGGACCCAGAGTAGCCTCCATAGTTGTACGTCATCAGTTTTCAACATGGTTTCATTCCACACAAGTGGGCAGGGGCCACCCAGGGCAGGAACTGGGCCAGGCTAGGGGCCTTCCGCATGGGAGGCATGCCCCCTCAAGCCAGGGGCCAAACTGGGGGCCTCCCACATGAGAAGCTCACACCAGCGAGAACCGAACTGGGGGCCTCCCACATGGGAAGCACACCCCAGTTCAGTATATGGGTCTGCACGGGCTGAGGTGGGATTTGATTCTTGGTCCCTGGCGCTGCGAGCGAGCACTCAACCCACTGAGCCATCCCAGCTTCCCCAGCACTTCTCTTCTTCATTCCCATTTATAACCACACTCTGCCCACCTCAATTCAATTAGGTTTGTATATATCTAGAAATGTGACTAATTCCTAAAATTTCAGGGCTGCCTTATTATAAATAGGCACCTCAATTTTCCCACTTTCTAAATTGGTTTAAGTATGACTGTTATCCACGTACTCTATATACAACCGGTAAAATCTTTTAAAGGACAGCATTTAATGTAATGAAAGATAACAATCAGGGCTGATACTATTTTACTAAGAACTAGTTTGAAATTAGAAGGAAAAACAATATGGATTCCAGGAGTCCCCAACTAGTAAAGAGGTTCTGTTTTCCATGTTTGTTTGTTTTTAATATATTTTTATTTATTTATTTATTTTTGACAGAGAGAAAGAGAGAGAGAGAGAGAACTGAACTGGGGGAGCTCCCAGTTCAGCATATGGTTCTGCACGGCCGGGGCCGAGATTCGATCCCTTGTCCCCCGCGCTGCAAAGTGTGCCCTTATCTCACTGAGCCACCCCGGCTTCCCCATGGTTTTTTGTTTGTTTGTTTGTTTTTGACAGAAAAAGAGAGAGAGAGAGAGAAAGAGATACAAAACTGAACTGGGGGCACTCCCCAGTTCAGTATATGGGTCCGCACGGGCCGGGGTCAGGATTCGATCCTCGGTCCCTGGCGCTGCAAAGTGAGCACTTAACCCACTGAGCCATCCCGGGTTCCCCTGTTCTCCATGTTTGAAACTAAAACCACAGTTTACTATAGAAATAATCAGTAATTCCAATAAAGACATAACACATTCTTGGAGCTTCAAAACCTTTCCTAAATGGAAGGGAGGAGTGGGGGAGCAGAAATGGAGGAGAGCAATAGTAAGAGGCAAGTAAAAGGATGGAAACTTACAAGTTTTATTTTGGCTGCTCTGTGAACTAAGAAAGGCCTGAGCGAATGGCCTGTCTTATTGGCATCTTAGAACTACAATTCCCAGCATGCCCCAAGGCAGGCTTCCCAGCGGACGCAGTCGGTGCTCCCAGCACTGCAGAACTGTCTGCTAGGATACACTATCCCCTCTGCGATTCATGGCTTCTCCTAGCAAGGCAGTGATTGTTCCCGGGAACGGAGGCGGGGATGTGGCCACCCACGGCTGGTATGGCTGGGTGAAGAAGAGGCTGGAGCAGGTAAGAGATGGCTTGCTGTGCTGGGAAGTCAACCTGGAGCCAGAGAAGACGGAAGGGACGGAGGACTGAATTTGAACGTGTGTCTACCCTCAGTCTTCCCAGCCCTGTGTTTTCATCCCCCGCCCGCCCCTTATGCTCTGTCTTAAACTCTAGAACTAGTGGTCGGAACTTTGGTTGATAAAACTACTTGGGAGAACTTCTCCGAGAGATACAGTATAAGAGTACAAGGCACCACCTCAGAACTATACAGAGACCGAGCCCGCTTCCCCTCTCTGTATCTGTTGCTGTTTGGGATTGGGGACTTCCCAGATGATTTTATATCTATCTTCTTTGCTTCCTGCTCAGATTTTTTAAATAATTCAATATGTAATATTACTGTATACAAAGGATATATGTAACGTGTGTAAATTATGAACTATAATGTAATGAATACCTGAAAATCCATCACCAAACTAAAATATAGAACATTATCAATGTATAATCATTGAAGCCACCTGTGTTCCCATCCCATATCCCTGCCATCCTAATTTCTTTTCATTTGCTCCCCTTATAAAAATTAAAGTACCGGTACTTTTGCAACCTATGTGTATATCCTTTAAACAGTAATATTGTTTAATTTGGCTTGTGAGCTTTATAAAAATTGCATTCTACTTTAGGTTATTTGATGCATCTTGAATTTTTTTTTTTATACCTTCTTCCATAACCATACAATAAGCCGTCCTCTAGATTAGGTTTCTAGAATAAAAATCCAGGGTTGTGGGTGAAAACCATGGCTAAAGCTACAAACCTAAAGGTCAGGGGTGGAGCTGTCCATGAGGATGCATCTCCAACTTTCTATACCACATTTCTGTACATTTTTTCTACTCCCTGGTGCACAGTCTGTTTGGCTCCAGGTGAGTGTGTCTAGAACACATTCATTTATGCCCTCTATAGATATACAAGGGCTGTTAGAAAAGTATTCAGCCATGTATCTGTTCTCTTTATCCTAACAACGGCTGGATTTTCTCCAGCCAGCCCATGTATGCCTATAGTGATATAGATGTACAAATGCACATACAGGTCTTTCTATAGTGAGCTACAGAACTGGAAATTACGAAAGGGATTGTATTTTCATATGTAACCCTGTAGCACTTAACTTACTTCATTTCATAGTATAATACTTATTGAATTGATAAAGATCATATTAGGTGTCTCATTTCTTATTAGCGAAGTACTAGTTGTAATTAAGCTCTTTATTATAGCTTTCTTTCCCCTCATGTCATAGATACCTGGTTTCCAGTGTTTGGCTAAAAACATGCCTGACCCAAGTAAGTTTTAAATATGTTTTTAAATAGCCTCATTTTGTTGTTTTTTTAATCTCATATTTTCCTGTTAGTAAACAGGAATATCATAGCAGAGAAGGTAAAGGGAGTATGTACCTAAGAATGAATGATGGCAAGTAGTTTGGGGATGAGGATGTAAACTAAAAAACACTACAGAAAATTCTAGTGAGGATCAAGATAAGCACCTGGGCTTGGTAAAATTTTTTAACCTTGCAAGCAACCTGATTTTCCTTTCTATAAGTCAACATATATTTGCAGGCAAAATGTGTGGGTGTTTCATGAGGCAGAGATATAAAACTTTACAGTATTTATGAGATCCTAATATTTAAAAAAATGTAAAAAATGTGACACTGCCACTTCTGTTATGAGTATGGCTGTGACTTGTCTCATTACTTTGTTTTGGAAAGAAAAAAATATGTAAATTACATGAATACTGTCAAGTTTTTTAAGTTGGAAAGTTTATATTAAATACATTACATTTTATTGTTTCCTGAGTATTTTATTACAAGAACAAGTTAAAATATAAAAAACTGTTTACCAAAACTATGGATATGAGTCTTTTATACACAACACACAAATCTTTGGCTCTATTGAAACAGCCCCATCTCCCATTGTGGTCTTGCGGTTCTAAAAGTTGTAAACTGCTGAGTAGTTGTCTGTTAGAAAGGTGGGTCAGCATTAGACTAAGACTTTCCCTATCAAATGACAGACTCTTTATCCTCAACCTTAGTTACAGCTCGAGAGAGCATCTGGCTACCTTTCATTGAGACAGAGCTGCACTGTGACGAGAAGACCATCATCATAGGCCACAGTTCCGGGGCCATTGCAGCCATGAGGTGCGATCTTTATTTGATCACCCCCTGCCACCCCCCCACGGTGTAGGCTCCAGCCAAGCTTGCTTAGGAAATACTTTGTGTATATGTGAAATTTCCACTGCAGAGGAAATGTTGCTGGCCTCAAAAGTGGTAACATAATCTGTCCTAATTACTTCCTGGTTTGGTTAGTGAATTAAAAAAAAAATTATTTTTTTTTTGTTCTTACTGGGATACAATGATCCTTTTAAAACAAGTGGCTCCACACCCTACCAGCTGCCCGTCACATTCAGAAAAACTCCGTGGCCTTCAAGGTCCCCAGTAGTTCTAATGTCATCTCTATTTTCACTATCCCGAGCCTGATTTATGGTCCTCATTGCAGTTCCTTAATATGCCAAGGGTGTACCTACCTTAGGCCTGTACTTGCCATTGTTCTACTTAGGACTCTGTCTTTAGATATCTTCATGGCTCTCTCCTTTCTCTCTTTTCTGTGAGGCCTTCCCTAATCACTCCACATGAAACAGCAACCTCACCCCACTAGCTCCTATCCCTTTGCATCTTATTATCCCCCTTTTTATCTATAGCACTATTCACCATCTGACATCTTATTTCTTGTCTGTCCCCTGCCAATAGAATGTAATCTCCATGAGGGTGGACTTTGTTCACTCTGACACTGAAACCCCAGTGCCTAGAAGAGTGTCTGGCATATGGTAGGTACTCAGTAAATATTTGTTGGAGGGTAGAGGTTGTTACTCCCTCTCCCCTTAAGCCCCAGACCTTAGGAGTCATGGGCACTTCCCTGATGCTCTCAGTATAACATTATGTCTCTCCCTTTAGATTTATAAGGTCTAGGGGGCAGGGACTTAGCTGCCTGAATAAGCCTGTTAGGATTGGAGTTCTTTTGTATTTGCCAGGCTGGATGACAAGGTATTACAGTTTTTGTGTAGCCTCTCGTCCCAAGCAGTCCCTTAGAATATCACATGAATTGCATGTCAGAGAATATTGCCAAATTCCATAACCTTTTACCTACACTAATCAAATGTACTAGAATAGTAAATAATGCTTTCCAATGTGTAGCTACAGAATTATGGTATATTTATAGCATTTCTAAGCTTCCAGGGGTTATCTGGGAAATGAAGAAATCCCTTTATGCTGAAATCTCTACCAACTCAAGGCCAACTGAATTTTTCTGCAGCCATTGGCTAATAAAGATGTGCCTTTTAAAGACCACTGAAACTTATTGCAGGATTGTTGGCAACCTTCTAAGAATTAACTTCTAAAATTAAGGTAGGCACAGAGAAAATAAAATTGTAGGGGAACAGCTAGAGGACCACCCCAGAGTACTTATTAATCACATAGGGGAAATCATGTCTTTACAGTGGAGGGATCTGATGGATATCCCCTTAAGCAAGTAATCAAACAGTCTCACTAATACTGGGACAAACTGGTACTAGGTGACTGATAATGATGGACATCTGATGTGAAGGATACAATATCGCCTATGTAGTATTCTTGACAAAAGTGTTAAACTTCAGTCTAATCATGAGGAAATAGACAAATTCAGTTTAAGGGATAACATACAAGACAACTGGCTTAAACTCAAAAAATGCCAATGTCATTTAAAACAAAAAATTTAAGTGACCAAGGAGTCATGAAAACCAAAGGCAATGCATGATCTTTGACTGAAAAGATTTAGGGTTGAAAAGCAGTGTTAAAGAACAGTTTTGGTGCAATCAGGAAAAAATGAATACAGATATTACTATCTCAATATTAAATTTATTAGGTGTAATAATGGTACTATAGTTACATAAGAGAATGAACTTACTCTTAGGGGATACATGCTAAAGTATTTAGGGATGAAATATAGCAAAATTAATAAATCTAGGTGCCTATTGTTCTAACTTTTCTACAGGTTTGAAAATTTTCAAAACCAAAGTTTTGGGGAAAAAAGTTGAGGCTCAAGAACAGAACACCAAACAAATCTTTTCTGCTGCAAAGGATCCTTGAAACTTACCATTCTGTATCTTTCCTTATCCTTGTCTTTGCTGAGGGAACTGTCTGTAAATATTTTAACTGAGTGTCTACTTGCTGGGCACTGTAGTAAGCACTAGGGTTACAAAATCAAGAAGGTTCATATATGCTGTTAAGGAGCTAATGGTTTATTAGGGTAGACAGATATAATATGACACAAACAAGTAAAATACAATATGGAGTGTCGGATAAGAGGGGTACATTACTGCTATTGTAGTGTTTCTTAAAATATGGCTCACAGACCACTGGCATTGATAATCTGGGTTGGGGAAGGTGTCATGCCTTAAAATGCAGATTCTTGGGTTTCAGTCCCAACCCTCTGAATCAGATGCTCTGGGACTGAGCCCAGGAACCTACATGTTAACCAATCAAGTGATCCTGATGCATACTAAAGGTAGATAATGCACACATCAAAGAGAATGGTTACGCTTTTTATTTAGAAAGGATTACAGAAGAGGTTTGGACTAGTCTGAAAAATGAGTAGAAACTCAGCAAGTAGCCAGGGTCATTGATTAACTACTGGACTTGTAGTTCTGTTGTTTCCTTAGTATTTTTCATATTAACCTCAATAGCATATAGTATATCCTTCCTATAAGCTAAACCAAATGAGTATTTAGGTGGTTTACTGACTTTTGGGTGACCAAATTTAACATTAAATATTGGCGTGTTGACACCATTTCTCCCTCTCCAGGTATGCAGAAACACATCGAGTATATGCTATTGTATTAGTGTCTGCATACACATCAGACTTGGGGGATGAAAATGAGCGTGCAAGTGGTAAGTCTGAAGGCAGAGGCCCCAGAAAAGCCCTTCCTCTAGTCATGGGGCTGTTTGTTCAGGTGATAATACTGTCTTTTGAATAGGCTAAAAAACAAAACAAAACATCCGATATATGAGAAATATTTACCATCCATTTTAGATATAAGTTTGGTAATTTGAGAGGTCATGGACTACTTTCTATAGTCTAGAATTGAAGCCTCAAGGCTTGACTTTATTTGAGCCATATACTTCCCCTTCACAAGTACCTATGGTATCCAGCCTTACAGATTTGAAAACCATAGGGCTTCTGACTCACACTCAAGTTCTGATTCTTTGTGTCTCTGCTATGGTTTTCACTAAATGTTTTAGAAAGACTAGAATGGAAATTACCCCTGGACACTGAGAAGTTATCTATATATTTTTCCCCATAGGATACTTCAACCGCCCCTGGCAGTGGGAGAAGATCAAGGCCAACTGCCCTCGCATTGTACAGTTTGGCTCCACTGATGATCCTTTCCTTCCCTGGAAGGAACAACAAGAAGTGGCCGATAGGTTGGAAGCTAAATTGTATAGGTATGCTGACCGTGGCCATTTTCAGAACACAGAGTTTCCTGAACTGATTAATGTGGTCAAGTCTATGCTAAAAGCACCAGCACAGACAGAATGAGTTCTGCTATTCTGCATACAAATATAGCAATTATCAGATTAAATAATCATCTATTAATAATTACTTAGACACACAAAATAGGTCAAATTAAGTTAAAAAAAAAAGCCTAAAATACAAACAAGTTTCAATGTTCAAACTAAGTTACAAATAGCATTTTTATTTTCCATAGGTACATCTTCCCAAATTACTAAAAACTAAAGCTGTTTCCCTTATAAGGGACATAAGGACAGCTTAACCACCCTTATCTGTCCAAAGTGCATTAAGACAAAAAATGGAGTCGTTTCCCTGATTCCCAGTCCAGATTAAAACTAAATAGTTCTCATGTGTGTTATAGTTCTACTCTTTGAAATAAAACTTATATATTGGGGAAAGAAAACATGACTAAAAGTTCAGTGTCAGAACTCTGAACACTAACTGTTGTTTCAAGCTGGCTCAGGGTATTAAACCCAGCCTAAGGCCTTCACCTTTGACACCCTGCCCCCCAGTTCTTCAAACAAGTTGAGAGAGAACAAAACATATTGATGCTAAAAGGCAGGGAGGGGTCTGCAAGGGCCAGGCAAGGAGCACAGTCAACTTTGTGTAAGACCACAGTGGTGATGAATGTGGCAAGATGCTGCCAATTTTCAGTTTCGATTAATAAATTTTATACAGTGGTTTTTATATTCAGGGATTATATATGTGTTTATAATTCATATGTACATGAATTCTGTCCAGTCCATAAAATATAGATGTTAGCTGGCAACTATCGTATAAATAAAAAATTTACAAACACTGCAAGACACAAAAAGTTCAAGCCATTCATTTGTGACCTTTGCCGTATTAACTTAGCTAAGTGCTTTTAAATGATTCTCTAAAAAGCCCAAGAAATGAACATCGTAATGTCAAAGGATGACATCATGAGAACAATTAGGATTTTGTTAGTCTTTTTTAAAATAATTTTTCCATACCTCAAATTTTTATTGTTAGAGTTCTACCTATTAACTTCCATGATCCTTTGGATTTCTTTCAATCATCCATTTTTCTTTTGATCATACTCCCTCAAAAAAACCCAAAAAACCCTTTTTATTTCCAATTTTTTTCCCTATTACAATCCCTAAGTATTACCTCAAAAAATTTCCAGTCCATTATTACAGAAAGTTCTATTGGATAGCACTGGTGCCTAGGGCATGTGTTTTATATTCTTCCCTCCCTCACCATCTAATAATAGTTCAAACTAAAAGCAACTCAACTTGAAATTACTTGTTTGACTCATTGCTTAGTTGATCACCATGAAAATCATGGCTCCATCACGTTTAGTCATCACCAAACTATGATCAGAGGGATTTCATGGAAGAACTCCCACACGTAACTATTCATTTAAGACATCAAATTATGGATTTTTATGATTGACTCTACAGTATTATTAAGCTTAGAGAGGACTTCACAGACCTCATATATTCTCAAGTGAACAAAATACCTTATAATAAATAGAAATTAACTGCCAGGATGAGGACTTCACTCACAATTTGATTTTTTGGTGTTGTCAGGTGTCTAGAGCCCCACTATTTGTTTTGGTCAAAATTTACAACTGTAAATATCTACTTAACCATCATCAGAGGTGCTATATTTTTAAATTATCTTTTCTCCAGTTAATATTCAGTAAAAGCATGCTATGGGAAATATGTTTAAAGAGACTATTCTAATGAGGCAAGGAATACTTTGTTTTAGCCACCGATTATAAGCTTAATTTAAAAAATCAATCTCTGGTTATGAAGACATAATGCAAGGTCTATATTTAAAACTGGTTCCTGGTCTCCACTTCTAATTCTCCAAGTTCAGTTTTCTTATTAAAGACTTCTTTTTTTAATTGTTTTTGACAGAGACCAAAAGAGACAGAGAAGGGGGAGGGCACAGAGTCTTCATAGTCGTACATCATCAGTTTTTGACATGGTTTTGTTCCACACAGGTGGGCAGGGGCTGCACAGGGAGGGAACTGGGTTGGAGGCCTTCCACATGGAAGGCATGCCCCACTGAGCCAGGGGCCAAACTGGGAGCCTCCTGCAAGGGAAGCACACCCCAGTTTAGCATGTGGGTCCCCACGAGCCAGGGCCTGATCCTTGGTCCCAGGGGCTGCAAAGCCAGCGCTTAAACCGCTGAGCCATGCTGGCTTCCCGTTTTCTTATTAAACAAGACTATGCCTCTGTGATAGGTGAGGTTCCAGGAAGGATATTGTTCTTACCATTCCAGCTCTCCCTGGGGGTGGAAGAGAAACCTACTGTAGTTGTGGGCTCCAAGGTTCTTCTTTATCTTATGTACATCCAATACTTGAAACAATCTTTGTTTCAAAGAGCTAGAGTCATCAAATGTTAATTCTATATAGCTGGCCACAGAATTTATCTGGTTCTTAAAAATTGGTTACTGAGCTGCATTTTACTAATCCCATGTATCTCAAAATAAGCCTTCTGATGGTTGTACACTTAGGAGTTTCTTCATACTGGTGTTTGAACTGAGGCTTCAGGTATAGCTGAGGTTGAGTTCCTTTCCTTTGGTCTCACACTGTTGGCCTAGCCACAGAAACTTTAAATGGAGCTGGAAAGGGAAAATACAACAGCTGAGATCCTAAAAAGCCCTATAGCTAACTTCTGTGCAACACTACATCCAATAAACTAGGGTTTTTCCATATGGCTAAAGACAAACTGAAGGTGCTATTAGAACTGAGGACAAATATAATGCCTTTCCACTCAGTTTAGGCATGACTTTGAGAGCTGAATAGAGGAAACACATTGAAAACAGGGCAAGAAAAAAAAGAATGGTATCCCTCCCCAAAATAACGTGTAAATGGAGGGTAAAAGGTTATTTTTAGTTATAATTTTAGTTAAGTAATGAGAATCTAGGGTAAAGTTCTAATAAATAATAAAATTTAGCCAGAGTGAAACTTGTAAGTCTTTAACAAAGAGGACCACTGAAAATATTCCTTTGGGATGAGAATGATATTGATGCACTGAAAACATATACGTGACAATAGTCATCATTTAGGTTTGAGGTACAGTGGCATAACCCTCTGAAAAAAATATTTCTGATATAAGAAGGAATTAATAGTGAGTGAAAAAGGGATATTCCAACTCTCTCCTCCACTCATGCCCCAAGTTTGCATGGACTCTGCTATTCCCGCCTTCACAGCTTTTAACTTCTCATTTCTGAGAAAACAGAAATGATGACAATGAACCAGATATAAACAATTTCTATCTAAGGCCTTAATAAGTAACTTTAAAATTAGCACTTTTCAGTTCTACCCATTATCCATTGGTAAATATGGATTTGTTGCAATTCTTTAACAATCAAAAATCTTGAAAACTTCAGAAGATGTGGTCCTCCAGAACTTCAGAGTATTTTATTTATTGAATAGATTTCACTACTAATCTTACCTACTTTATATTGTTGACTATTCTACCAATATAAATTTAGTCTTCATAAGTAAAAAAGTGTATTTTCATAGCTGCAAGTCTATATTCATTATAGTGAAGTTTGCTTTCAAGAGAATTTAATATTCCATCATAAATTACTTAATCCCAAAGTTTCATTTGCAAAATGTCAGTAAAGTTCATAGTTCCCTATTAAAATTCGAGCCACTCTGTCATGTAAATACAGTTTGATGGTGAAATCTCTCCACCTTCATGGCAGTCATCAAAAACCTTTAAAAAAGAAAAAAAAATAATATTCAAACTGAAGTTTAAAAATTATAATCTTAAGTCTTTTTTTTTTTTAAATATATTTTTTTTTTTATTATTTATTTTGACAGAGGAGAGAGAGAGAGAGAGAGAGAGAGAGATACAGAGACAGAGAGAGAACTGAACTAGGGGAGCTCCCAGTTCAGCATATGGTTCTGCACAGGCCAGGGCCGGGATTCGATCCTCGGTCCCCCGCGCTGCAAAGTGAGCGCCTAACCCACTGAGCCATCCCGGCTTCCCCTAATCTTAAGTCTTAAATATCAACTATAACTCAAATTTCTGTTAACAAAATATCCAAGACACCACCATTTATTTAAAGCAATATTAAAAACAAAACTTTCAAATTGAAAGAGATTAAGATTATACTGTAATAGGACCTGGATTTAAGAACATACTATATAATAGGACTTGTTTTATGATCATAAAGTTAGTTATTGGGAGACCTTTTTCCGTAGCATCAAGATGACCATGTTCACTGGTCCACTGGGGAAAACGCTATTAGGAGGTAACAGGAATATAACGGAGATCCATGCATATGAATGACTTAATTTTAACCAAATGTTTCGTTTCATGTTTCACTGCCTTCTTTTTGAGGAGTGCTGAAAAGAATTCCCAACATAATAGTCTTTTTTCTTGTAACTGAAACCAGGGTGTAGAGGGCCTGGAACATATAGAACATATAGAAAAGGGCCAGGATAATGAACTAAAACAGACCAGCCGCCCAAGATTATACATGCGGTGAAGGTTAAGGCAGTGCCTATAGCACACAGCCAGTACTCACCAACTACAGGGAAATGAATAAATGAAGAATGCTGGGGCATGCTGCAGGGCAAACCCTGGTTGTTACTTCTGAGTTACATGCTCTTAGGTCTTCCTTAGTCTAAGTTCTTGCTTAAGGGGAAATAACACCACTAGCTCCAAGGGACATAAGGATTAAATGAGACTACATAAACCTTCAAAAACATGTCTGGCCCTGGTAGGTTCTCAACAAATCTCTTACCTACCTACTTAGGTTAAATGATTAATGCTTGTCAAAAATTATCCATTTCAGGGCAATGTAAGGCAATGTTTTTCATTAAATGCCATCAAGGCTACATGGAGGTTTGAGAAGCTCTTGGTCAACCCTGAGAGTGAGAAAACTGAAGTGTGATTGCTATTACATTATGTGGGATTTGCACTTGGTGGCAGTCAAGTATAAAGTGAAGCCACTTTAACTCACCCGGCAGAGTCCACAAGGGGCCCGGACCAAACCCGTAGGTGGGATGATTGGATTGACTGCTCTATATAGTTTCATGTGTCCATCTACACTGCCAACTGTGCCTTCTTTAGCAGCAATGATAGTCATCTCCACTTTCCCATCATATATGAGTGTATTCAAGATGGTTTCAATGTCCTCCATGGACAACTCTACCTATGAAGAGCATGTATTAGAAACAAAAAGAACAAAGAGACATTCTTATGGAGGGTGTTATATAAAGGGTCACAATTCCTCAGTGAAATGTGAAGCATTATGCTGGTGGGTACTCAAAAGCATGAAGAGTTTTGAACAATTGTCCAAATTAGCACAAACTGAAATGACAGGGACAGAACTCTGACCTCATGCTTAATTTGACATTTTCTGATATCTTCACTTTCCCATGTAAAATCTAGAAGTCTTGTAAAGTAACAATTCTTTGGCAAGAATTTGATGATTTATAAAATGCTTGAGCAGAAAGGCACATTAAACATCAAATAATCTTTGGTTCAAATTCCTAGTTTTTTATAAATGACAGTCTTTTTTAATAAAAGATAGTCTTTTTCAAAAAAAGATTTTATTATTTTGACAGAGAGAGACAGAGAGAGGGGGGAGAGCCCAGAGCAATCTCCATAGTTGTATATCATCAGTTTTTGACATAGTTTCATTCTACACAAGTGGGCAGGAACTGGGTAGGGGGCCTCCTGCATGAGAGGCACGCCCCTGCAAGCTAGGGGTCTAGCCCAGGGCCTCCCACATGGAAAGCCTACCCAGGTGAGAACCGAACTGGGGGACTTCCACATGGGAAACACACCCCAGTTCAGCATATGGGTCCACATGGGCTGAGGCTGGGATTTGAGCCTCGGACCCCAGGGCTGCAAGGCAAGTGTTTAACTCGCAGAGCCATTCTGGCATCCCATGTCTTTTCTTAAAAGATTTTATTGTTTGAGAGAAGCTGAGACAGAGACAGAGAGAAGCGGAGAGGGCCCAGAGCAGTCTCCATAGCTGTACATCATTAGTCGTGACATAGTTTCATTTGACACAGGTGGATGTGAGGCCGCGTGAGGCAGAAACTGAACCAGGACCTCCCACATGGGTGGGGAGAATTTTCATCCCCATCCTTGCAATTACCAGGTGCACTACAATTCAGCATATGGGTTTGCATGGGCTGGGGCCAAGATTCGATCCCCAGACCTCATCGTTGCAAAGCAAGCACTCAACCTGTTGAGCTATCCCCAACATCCCCCAGTTTTTTATAAATGAGAAATATGGAAAATGAAAATGTCCAAACGGTCACTTCAATTTTTCTGATTGTTAAAAGCATCCAGCAGTATCCTTATGTATAGGGCTTTATGTATAGGTCTTCACAACAATATGTTGATAACACCACTTAAATCTCCTAAGAGGAAAAATACCAATAAATGATCAATGCTGTGATGACTGATATTTTGCATAAATGTTGAAAAGTGCCTGAAAAAGTAAAAAACTTGTCAGAGCAAACTTGTGGGTTTTGGTTGTGAGATGTACTGCCAGGCTTCCACTCTGCTGCTCTATATCACAAGCTCAAGTACATACAGTTCAGACAGTACCAATGGCAATGACTCCCTTTGCCTAACTGGCTTAGGACAGTACTTTCTTAAGAGTGGGTTCTGCAGAATATTCATAAGAATCACCTGAAAACAGGGTCTGGGTCAAGTATGACTGGAATTTTACATTGTAACTTTATCAGTACAGTGAGCAAGTTTTTAAAAATAAGATGAAAATTCAAAAGTGAGTTCTGACCTTACTGATCCCCAATTCACAGATATATTTCCACACTTCATGTGATGAAGCAAATGAACTGTTTCGTTGTATCATTGGATTCTGTTTACTTTCTCGTGCTGTTTCTGCCTAGAAGGGTAGAAACATAAATCTCAGCAAGAAATAGTGGTGTTTTCTGAACATAGTTTATATAGAGTGAAACCAACAGCAGAACATTTTGTTTAGTAAAAAGTACCAATTTCAATATTTTTAAATTCCTATAAGACATACAAGATTAAACATTCTTTATGAAGTAACTTAAAAAAAAAACAGATTGTTTCCTCAATTATGCCTCACCTTAGTTTGTAGGAATTTAAAACACTGTTGGTTAAGCACCTCTACAAATTCAGATTCAAAATCCTGGTCACTGTACCAGGCTCCACCAGTCACAGACCGGTCTGGCTGCAGGTTATAAAGCATATACACCTTCTTTTTTGAGGCCTAGGAGAAAACATGTACAACAGATGTGGTTATATGACAAACAGCCATCCAAAATTAAGATAAAAAAACAAACAAACCCCAAACATTATGTTTTAGAGCAGGTTTAGATTTATAGATTATGAAGATGGTATAGAATTCCTTTACTTGTGATCAAGTTTCCCTATTATGAACATCTTACATTAGCAGAGTACAACTTGTTATAATTAATGAACCAATATTGATACATTACTATGACATAAAGGCTACACTTTATTCATATTTCCTTAGTTTTTCCCTAATGTGTGTTTTCTGGTCCAGGATCTTATCTAGGATACGATATTAAGAGTTAGTTGTCATGTCTCCTGAGACAAAAGACATGTTTCTCAGTCTTGTTATTGATGGACTTGTCAGTTTTGAAAATTAGTGTTCAGGTATTCTGTAGGATGTCCCTTAATTGGCATTTGTCTGATGTGTTTCTCATGAATAGACTGAAAAAAAAAAAACAAAAACCACAGAAGTGAAGTGACATACCACCATATCAAAGGTTATTTCATTGTTACTAGGTGATGACTGACTGTCATCAATAGGACTTATCAGTGATGTTAACCTTGATCACCTGGATGAAGGTAGCATTCTTTAGTTTTCTTCACTGTAAAGTTACTTTTTTTTCCTTGGAAAAGGTCACCATGCACAACCTATACTTAAGGATTGGAAGTTATGCTCTACTTCTTTAAGGGTAGAGTGTCCACATAAATTATTTGGAATTCTTACACATTGGAGATTTGTCTGTTCTCCCTCATTTATTAATTTTTTCAAACATTTATCTATCAATATGGACTTCTGAATATGTATTTCTTACTTTGGGTTACAACCTTATACTATAGTTTGAAACCATGAAAACATGACACAAAGTGAAAAAAGCCTGACACAAAAGACCACCTATTAGTTGTATGATTCCATTTATAGATGTCCAGAATAGGCAAATCTAGAGATAATACATCAGTGATTGTCGGGGCCTGGAGGCAGGGAGGTTGGGGAATGACTGCAAGAGGGGTCACATTTTGGGATGATGAAAATGTTCTAAAATTACAAGAACATGATAGTTGCACAACTCTGTGAATATACTTAAACCCACTGAATTGTATACTTTAAAATGATAAATTTTGGGAAGCCGGGTGGCTCAGTGGGTTAAGCGCTCACTTTGCAGCCCTGGGGACCAAGGATCAAATCCCAGCCCTGGCCCATGCGGACCCACATACCGAACTGGGGAGTGCCCCCAGTTCAGTTCTCACTGGGGCGAGACCCCGGCTCAGTTCCTGCCCTGTGCAGCACCGCCCACCTGTGGAATGAAACTATGTGGAAAAACCAATGATGTGCAACTGTGGAGACTGTTCTGGGCCCTCCCCCTTCTCTCTGTCTCTGTATCTCTCTCTGTCAAAAACAAAAATAAATCTTTAAAAAAATGATACGGGAGAAGCTGGGATGGCTCAGTGGGTTAAACGCTCACTTTGCAGCGCCAGGGACCGCGGATCAAATCCCAGCCCTGGCCCATGCTGAACTGGGAACTACCCCAGTTCAGTTCCCTCTGCCTCTGTATCTTGTGCGTGCTCTCTCTCTCAAATAATAAATAAATAAAATTAAAATAAAAACAAACAAACAAACAAACATGGGGAAGCTGGGATGGCTCAGTGGGTTAAGCGCTCACTTTGTAGCGCCGGGGACTGGGGATCAAATCCCAGCCCCAGCCCGTGTGGAACCATATGCTGAACTGGGAGCTCCCCCAGTTCAGTTCTCTCTCTGTTTCTGTATCTCTCTCTCTCTCTCTCTCTCTCTGTCAAAAATAAAAATAAATAAATAAAAATATATAAAAAAAGATCTCATTAAAAAAAAAAAGATAAATTTTATGGTATGTAAATTATCTCAGTAAAGCTATTAAAAATAAAGATGTAGAATCAGCAAAATGAAGCAAGGTGATGGTTATGCAGGGATTCATTATATTATTTTCTTTACTTTTGTATATATTTGAACTTATCCATTAAAAGTGTGAAAGAGAAATAAAAAATATTCTAACTTAGGGAGTGATATGACAAATACTGATAAATAAAATCACTGATAAATATCAAATTCTTACATGCTGAAATTTATGTTCAAGCATACTTTAGCCGAGGGCAGCAGTCTCAGCTCCTCTGACCCCTCAACCAGTGAGGTCAGCAGCAGACGTCCCTGATGGCGCCCCTGAGGAATGTGCTGGGTAGCGGGGGGTGAGGAGGAGAAAACCATGTGCTAGAACAGACACTCTACCAGGCAGGATCTTTCTCTTGACTTTTTCACTGATGTATCCCAAGCACCCAGAATAGTGCCTGGCACATAGAAAACTCATAATAGACATTGGTTCAATGGGTAATGTGCCAGGATGAAGTAAATTATCCTATATACCACAAAATTAAGCAAAAATGTTCATGATTTCAAAATTCTTTCCTGAAGAGAGTAATTTGAGATTTTTGAGTAAGGCACTAAAAGTTAACTAGGCAGTGACATATTTAAGCAGCACTCCAAAGCAGTATGAGCTAAATTAAAAAAAAAATCTTCTTTGATTAGTTGTTTTAAATCACAATACAGTTTAAAGAACAATAAATACCGAAATATGTACAGCCAACATTTGAGAGAAGAAAAAACTACTCACTGCCACAGACTTAACAGCTTTAATAAGCTTTTTACTTTCCAAATTCTTTAGAATTTTGTTAATTTCTGTTAATGGCAAATTACTTTTGTATCGGATATCTCGGCTCCATATTCCTATAAGAAAGTAAAATTAAGTTGAACTCTAGCATTTGTACTTATAATCCTATTGCTTATATCTCATTCCAAAACTAGTAAAATATGCATGTATATATTCCTAGATCATAGCTATAGGAAAAATTAAGTGATTTAGAGAAAGAATCTCAGATAAAGTAACAAAAATATGCAAAACAATGCATAAGTTATGGATATGTTTTATTTTCTAATTGGAAATTTCTTGGAATCCTAGTTTGGAATCTTTTTAAAAACATATGAAAAAAGCAGGGGGGAGGGGTGCTGGGGAGGAGGAAGGGGAGGGGGATTCAATTATATGTTGATGAAAAACTAAAAACTAACTCTGGGTGGTGAGCTCATGATGTAACACACAGACAATGTATTGTAGAATTGTGCACCTAGAACCTACGTAGTTTTACTAACTGATGTTACAATAAATTTAATGAAAAAAACTATTATATGTACATCTATAAAAATTAAAATAAAAAAACAAACAAAAACACATGTGAAAAGGATATTTTGGAAATGCAAGAAAAATCTTGAATGCTACTGAATTAATTTATCGTCATGTGTTGCACGATGATGCTTTAGTGACAGAATATGCTATGGTGACCCCCTAAGATTATAATGGAACTGTAAGAGTCCTATCACCTAGTGATATTATAGCCATTGTAGCTATCTTAATGTTGTAGAGCAATGCATAGCTCATGTGTCTGTGACAATGTTGGTGTAAACAAAGCTACTGAGTTGCTAGGAGTATTAAAAAAAATGTAGCACATAAAATTATATACAGTATACAATACATGATAATGATAATGACTATGTTACCAGTTTATGTATGTACTATACCATATTTTTTATTGTGATTTTTAGAGTACACTCTTTACTTATTAAACCCTTTATGTGAACACCTATATCTGTTATTTATACAACACTATATTTGGGAGATGGAAAGTAGAAAGATCATAGTTCTTACAGCCACTAAAAGCCCTGCACAGGAAACTATTATTTTTCTTTCAAAGAAGAAAATAAGTATTATATGAAAAGGAATTTTATGTAAAAATATCTTGCTGTATTTTCTTCCCAATTTAGAAGTATAATGAGACAGGAAGAATTCTTTTTTAAATAGTGAATGGCTTTTTCATAGGTCTATTTTTAAAATGTTAATTTAACTAACTAATAAATATAACTATTATATATTTTCAGATTATATCTAATTGTTAAAACTAACAGATTAAATAGACCCTAAATTGTAAAATAGCAGTTAAGCTATAGTTCTTCAATGAAGACAGGAAAGGAACTAAATAGCTATTTTTTGCAAAAACTAGAGAGATGTTATTATCCACAATTTAGAGATAAGATGAAGAAATGAAGTCTTCCAAAGTTTACAGGGTGAGGATTACAAAAGAACTTTACATTTTAATTTATTTATTTTGAATAGATAATACATTCATGTGGTTCAGAATTCAGAAGTTTCGTTCTATACCTGCCCACAGCCATCTAATTCCTGCCTCCTTTGAGGCAATAATGACATCACTCCTGGGTGTGCTTCAAGCACATGTAGAGTACACATGTATATTTTCCTCTCCTTTTTACACAACAGCAGTGTATTCTACACACTGATCTATACCCTGGGAAGCCAGGATTTCAGTCCCTGTATCTAGTCCCAAAGACAATGTTTTTTCTGCTTCTTCCTTCACATGCTTACCTTTATTTCCTGCATCCTCTATGATTTGATATACTAGTTTTTCTTGGTTATCTGATCCCTTCATTTTACTATAGGGGAATAAAGTACAATTAAAAAGGCAAAGAGGCACAGGATAATCTAGTAATTTACATGACAATTTAAATGAATTAGCAGACAAGGTCATCACATTGAATTATTTACCAAAAGGACTTACCGTAAAAAGAATGAGACAGGGCTATATGTACCAGAATTAAAAGATGTCCAAGATATAGTAAGTGAAAAAAACAAGTTGTAAAACAGTATAAATAGCATGATCCCATTTTTAAGAAGAAAAAAGAGATCATATATAAATATATAATCATCTATACATGTTTATATATATCTAAAAGAAAAGATATATACCAAATTATTAAAAGCTGTTATCACTGGGAAATGGAACTCATGACAGGAGGCAGAGATGATATGTAGGACAGGTTTACATTATGCAATTCTGTACTGGCTTTTTTCAAAAACATACTACTTTTATAGTTATAAAAATTTTCTTAAAATAATTAGGTCCTTACCCAGCATTCTGAGAATCCTTTATTCTATACAAAAGGCCTGTATTGCTCCTCAAGAGATCCAACTGGCCCTGAAGTTTTTTAACAGAAAACAGCAATCAGTTATGTTGTCAAATACAATGACATATGTTAATATTCTTTAAAATTTTACACAGATTAAAATATCCTACCTCCCATGGTTATTTCTCAGTTCCTCACTTGAGATTTAAGTTTTTACCTCTATATCACATGCAATGCATTTTTTAAAACTTAGCTCTTAATCTCACCATTTTTCTAAATATTAATACCTAACAATTTCCTATATTCTAGATCCTGGCTTGGTTATATGATCAATGCATAAAGAATTATAAAACAAGCAGCTTTAGAATAATAAATAAACATCTATATTCAAATTAAAATAAATTCAATAAATATAAATACAAATCAAAATTTATATAACAAAAAGTTCAAATAAAGGCTAATATGCATAAATATTCTACAGCAAAGATTAAATAAAAATTTACAAAGTAGGGGAAGCCGGGATGGCTCAGTGGGTTAAGCGCTCACTTTGCAGCCCCGGGGACCGAGGATCGAGTCCCAGCCCCGGCCCGTGTGGACCCATATGCTGAACTGGGGAGTTCCCCCAGTTCAGTTCTCATCAGGGCAAGACCCTGGCCCAGTTCCTGCCCTGTGCAGCCCCTCGCCCACCTGTGGAATGAAACTATGTGGAAAAACCAATGATGTGCAACTATGGAGACTGTTCTGAGCCCTCCCCCTTCTCTCTGTCTCTGTCTCTGTATCCCTCTCTCTCTCTGTCAAAAAAAAAAAAATTTACAAAGTAATAGTGACATTTGCCAGTATGTGTGATTTCTATTGTATTACATGAAATTAGGCAGAAAGGTCAACCAATAAATAAAAGGCCTGCAGTACATTCATTTTTCTATAACAAAAGTAAAATAAAGCATGTCTGACATGCTTCTGAATTTCCTTGGGTCTGAACTTAAGAGCATCCAGATGGCTGTTACCACTGGGCTTCAAGCAGTTTAGAAAAGCCATAGCCGAGACAGGCCCCTTTGCCATGTGTTAAGACTGGGTAAGGGATGCCAGGATGGTTCAGTGGGTTAAGAGCTCACCTTGCAACCCTGGGGTCTGAGGGCTGAATCCTGGCTCTGGCCCATGTGGACCCATATGGTGAACTGTGGTGTGGCCCGCAGTTCAGCCCTCGCCGTGGGTGGTGGTGGTGGGGGAGCTTCCTATGTGGGAGTCCCCTAGTTTGGCCCCCAGCTTGCAGGGGCATGCCTTTCATGGGGAAGGACCCCTGTACAGTTCCCGCTTACCTGTGTGGAATGAAACTATGTCAAAACTGATGATGTACAACTATGGAGACTGCTCTGGGCCTTTCCCCTTCTCTCTGTCTGTCAAAAACAGTAAAATAAATCTTAAAAAAAAAAAGACTGAGTAGACCTATGACTTGGGAAGTGGGTTTACACATCGATGAACAGTAATTACCCACCCTCCCAAGTGGCAAAATCAAACCACAAAGCTCAATTTGGAGGCTCCATTCAGTTATTTAATTCAGCCTATGAATATTTACTGAACACTGTACTGTGATTGTTGTTTGGGGGGAAAACATGAATTCTAAATGAGAATCACACAGCTAACTCAAATACTATCTGTCTGGCACTAATAGAGAGGTAATGGGTGGGATGGGCTCTTAGAGAAGGAGCTTTGGGCCAACCTGGAGACAGCAGCAGAGCTGAGTCCTGAAGGATAAAGAGCAGTTACTCAGTCTGTGAAGAAAGGAAAGAAACAGCATGATGTGGCAGGGAACCAAAAACAATCTGTTCCCTCTAAAACCTAACTTTTGAGGTAAAATGATGGAAGATGAGGCAGGTGAGGACAGTAGGGTCTCAATGTGGCCAACCCATTTGTTTGGACTTGCATCCCAACAGTTGAGAGGATTTTTACTGGGGAAGTGACTTGGGCAGATCTATATTAAGACAGATCAGGCTGGCTGCTCTTAGGCAGATGGAGCCAGGGAAACTACCAGTAGTTAGGATGCACTGTTATACTACAGGTAAAAGCCAAGAGTTCAAACACATGCAAGGGTAGTAGAAATGGAAATGGGGGAGGGAGGGCTAATTTGAGACTTGTTTAAGAGCTACAAGCAGCAATATTTTGTGATTTATTAGTAATGACTGTCTTGCTTAAAATTCTTCAATAATTCCACGACTACCTATAGCCTATAATCAATAAGCCTGGCAGTAACTGGGGTTGCAGATGGTGAAAGAGGAAGTTGCTAAGGATGATTTTCAGACAGAAAGAAAAGGGCTGAAAGGGTGGTCAGAAGACAAAAACATTTTCCATTACAAGCTCCCAGCATCCCTTCCTCTATCCTTCCTGGATATGAAGACCTTCACCATGGTGAAATGACTAGAAATCACCAATAGTCAATTAAAAAAAAAAAAAATTTGTTTTTTTGACAGAGAAAGACAGAGATAGAGAGAAAGGAGAGGGCCCAGAGCAGTCTACATAGTTGCACATCATCAGTTTTTGACACAGTTTCATTCCATACATGAGCATGGGGCTATGTAGGGCAGGAACCGGACAGGGGGCCTTCTGCCTGGGAGGGCGCCCAAGTGAGCCAGGGGCCTTGAGCCAACCTGGGGGCCACCCACTTGGGAAGCTCACCCCAGTGGGAACAGAACTGGGGTGGGAAGCAGACCCCAGTTCAGCATACGGGTCCAAATGGGTCGGGACTGGGACTCGATCCTCGGGGCTGCAATGCAAGCACTCAACCCGCTGAGCCATCCTGGCTTCCCCACTAATAGTCAATTTTTTCTTATGTTGAAACAGAGGTCAGCAATCTGCGCACTGGTTGTTTTCATAAAATAAGTTTTATTGGAACACAGCCACAGTCATTTGTTTACTTGTGGTCCATGACTACTTTCCTGAAGAGTTGAGTAGTTGTGACGAAAACTAGGTAGTCTACAAAGTCTAAAACATATGAGGGCTGTCCAGAAAAAAATCCAGCCATAAATGCCTCTATTTTTTATACTGCATGGCTGGATATTTTCTGGATAGCCCTTGTATACTATCTGGCACTTTATAGAAAAAGTATGTCAAACTCTTGAGCTAGGAGGCTAAAAGGAACAGTCTGACAGAAAGTTCACCTGCTTTCAAATCTCCCATATCCAGAGCCCTCAGAAATCCAACAAAGCTGGTAGATTTATAAAGCAAATCAGCCTTCAGATGCGTCCTTAGTATAGAAATCTTTCACTTAGTTGCTACTAAGACAAAATGAAATGCTCTCAAGACATGGGAGTTTTGATGAAGGGGGCAAGGAAGGAGAGAAATAGGTAGATTTAGAGCATGGGGCACACTTACTAGGTGAGGTGTTTGGGGATAGTAAAGAAGAATGACATTAGGGCCCTAGGAGAACAGAAGGGGTAAGAGCAGGTATAAGGGCTTTACTGAAAACCCCCACTACACTGTCACTGGGGAGTGACCCCACATTTCCTCCCAGAAGCCCAGCTCTGTTGACATTCAACTGGACTTATTCTTGCCTCTTGAAATGCTCAGAGTTATGAGCTGGCTTTGTGATGTCTCACAGAAAAATCAGGGGGATATATTCCATATGAAATGGCCCAATATCAGCTGTAGGAAGCAAACAGGTGCAAAGAATAGCCTATGACTATATCCCTGTATGTATCTTAGTGACAATTAGGTTAACAAATACAATAAAGCAAAATACATTTCTTTCATTCATATTGTAAAATAATGCATAATTGTTTCTTCTTTCCTCAGTTCTGGCAGTCTGAGCTATTTCCTAGCTTAGAATCCTCAGTCATAACCAACATACCTGATAACGTTTTCATGACTAATAACATAAAGTAATGACAATCATAATATGTAATTATTATATATGAACTAGTTGGATTTATCTTACCATGGACAAAAGTCTATTGATAGCCACTGCCCGCTGCTGGGCTTCTATATGAGGCATTTCATTCTGAATTACTTGGTCTGTGATTCCATGAGGGAACTGGTGGCATAATTCTATAATCCTAGGAACAAAGGAATTAATGATATTACTCATGTTTTTACTTATTTCAAGACGCAGTGGGGGAAAGAAATACTAGCAGAACAATTTGGAAATGTGTCTTTTTCCACATCTGGCACATAGTCTGGCTTTCATGATGGTTCTAAATCAAAGCACGTTAGAAACTGAGGAAAATGCTTTTGAAATACATTTACAGTATTATTGTTATTTAAGGGAAATATGTTTTCTTCACTAATATGAACTTTAAATTAGAACAAAAATCAAATGCAAACAAAGAAAAAAATGTTAATGCTGTGGTTTCAATTTCCTAAGATGCAACAAGTATGGTAAAGCTAAGATACAGCATTGGCCTGCCATAAGTCTGCAAGTAGGTGGCAAACCAGACACTTCCGGTGGGTAGCCAAAATTTATGGCAGTTCACAACTGGGGCCTGCTTTTGTAACTATCCTTACCAGACAAATATAGCCCATATCTTCACCTTGTCATGGATCATCTTATGTTATGCATAACAATTTTAGAAAGTTGGAGTCTTTTCAACCTATGTGGTAACTTAAAAAGAAAGAAAGAAAGAAAGCAGCGCAGTGACAGAGAATATAAAACTGGGAGAGACTTTAGTTGCACCGAAACCATTTTTGGATTAATGTTGCTTTGTACTCACAAATTGCACTTTAACATTGCCCAAACGTTCTGTCGTGGGTGTTCCCATAACGACAAGAGCCATCCTGTATCAGAACATGCATTGTCAAATATCAGGGGAGAAACACCGAGTCTTCTGTGTGAGCGCCGTCTACCTTAACTCAGGAAGGAAGCATACCATCACAACTTACCAAACGGCATTCGGACAGCTACACAAAGATGCACTGTCAAGCTCGTTTTGAACTTATTAAGAGTACTCTCCAGGAATGGAAATAGAGGGGTTCAAATCCGGTAACCTTCTTCCTGCGTGCTCACCGAACTTGCTCGGGTTATGTACCTACGGTCCCCCGGAGAAGGCTGCACGAATGACCGGCCGCCTGCGGGGGCTCTTGGGCCGGGAACAGAACCTCACACATTAACTTACCTGTTTTCTATTTCGACCGGACCCGCGTCAGGTGGCTGCACTTTCACCTTCCCCTCAGCCATGGGGGCGCAGTTCCGACCCCTGGTGGGAAGAGACGAATGGAGAGGCCAATGAGATTCAATTTGAATCTTAAGAACCAGAGAACCAACGAAGTCCGGTCCAGGCCGGGGAGCGGGGCCTTTTTTCCTTGTGTCGCAGCCGGTCCTTCCTTGGCATGAGGTGGCCAAGCCACGCCTGCTACGCCTCACTCGCTGGAGCCGCTACGTCTTATTCTTGTTTTCCAGAATGTCAATGCCTGTCCAACGAACGAGCCTGGTAATTCTGAATTGGAACGCCACTTTTAGCACGTTCTAACCTCTGTGAAGGCATATTCTTGGATGCCTACAGTGAAGCCTTAGGACAGGAGTTTCAGGCGAATGGGTACCACTTTCCCAGCCAAGCAGCAGGGGCGGAGCTGGTTGCTAGGAAGCGGGTTTCCACCAATCACAGTAGGCGGGGCGCGGCTCGCAGCGTCTGTGGTAACCGGGTCGGTTACAAAGGTGAAGGCAGGAGGCAGTGAGAGGTGGGTTACCTGGCTGGGGATGGCGGAGGTACCTTAGAGGTCCCAATCCAAGTCCTGGTGGCTGGAGGAAGAGGAGGAGGAGGATCTGCCTCATCCACCCGAAAGGAAGAGAGCGTCTCTGTCTGATTCTCATGGGCGGGGACAGGTAGGTACAAGACGAGGTTCCGGATCCGGGAGGCAAGCGGGCAGTGTGTTGGGTATAGGAAGTGCTGTTTACCCTACACTGTGCCATTTGGGCCTAGTGAATCGGTCTACTTCTTTTTTTTTTTTAATATATATTTTATTTATTTATTTATTTTGACAGAGGAGAGAGAGAGAGAGATACAGAGACAGAGAGAGAACTGAACTGGGGGAGCTCCCAGTTCAGCATATGGTTCCGCACGGGCCGGGGCCGGGATTCGATCCTCGGTCCCCGGTGCTGCAAAGTGAGCGCCTAACTCACTGAGCCATCCGGGCTTCCCCCTTTTTTTTTTTAATATATATTTTATGTATTTTATTTATCGGTCTACTTCTTGATACCATTTACTTGGGGCCCACTCGCGGCCCCAGCCTCCCGAGGGCAGCTTCTAGTTGCTGCGTCCGCATTAATCCTTCCCCAACTATTTTTATCCTGAACTGATTTTCAACTATTTTTATTCTAACTGCCTCTCGCATAAATGGAAATGTGAGGATGGACAAGCCTCCCAAGTGTAGCCACCCTTTTGTAGGGGCTAGGGCTCTATCAGTATTTGCAGTTCAAACATTGGAACTAACCACGCATTAAGTTCACTCCTTAAATTTAATTATCTCAGTTTGGGGAATAGTCTGTGACAAAACACCACCGCAAGATGTTCAGAGCATCATTATGTATTTAGAATGGTAACAATCAAAAACAAAAAGAAACTAGTAATATCCTTAATGTCCAACCACAAGTTGATAAATAAGATTATATAAGTAGGTAGACTATAGTAAATAATAATAGAATGAGGGTGCAAGAAGTAGACTGTAAAAATTGAATAATTATATAGATTATAATTGAGTAATACCTATGTATTCAGGATCATTGGAATGTGAAAGGTTATACAAAGATGTAAATGGTGCTGTACTAAGATGAAGGTTGTTTTTCCCCCCTGGAATCCTTTAAGAATGTAAAATTATGATACTTTCCATAAAAATATTAATGAGGCTTACATACTCATACTTATTTATAAATATAGTAGATGGAGTGGGAGACTTTTGTGTTCGTTGCTCACTTTTTATATTGGTGCCACCTTTCTTTCTGATGATGTTTGATGTTGGCAGATTTGCCATCCTTCTAAAGTTTCTTTGCAGATTTCAGATGCAAGAACTACTTGGCTACAATTGCAGGACCTTGAACCTGGATCTTTCTCAAAGGAGTTAGCTCTAAATTAACATTTTAGGCTACATGCAGAGTTACCTCTGTTTCTCCTGAGTGATGATGACTTTCCCCGAAATGAAGAGAGGTGGCATATTAATAAGAGTCAAGAGGGGATAATAATGATCCAGAGGGAGCTCGGATCAGATCATTAGTGATGGTTTCTGTTTTAATACATTCATTTAATTTTCCCATTTAAAATAATTTTATTCCCCTATTTCATTCACTCATGCTCTTTCCCCAGAAATCTTTAGATAATCAAAACACACATAAGACCTCAACAGCAAAAATATAGTTGAAACAATTATTTTGATTAAAAATTGAGTGTAGGTGAAATATTAACAGTATTCTCTTTAATTTTTTCTAGTTTTACTATATTTAAACAAGGTGCTTGTCTTCAGTTTTTTGGTTTTTTTAAAAAATATATTTTTATTTATTTGTTTATGACAGAGAGAGATACAGAGACAGAGAGAGAACTGAACTGGGGGAGCTCCCAGTTCAGCACATGGTTCCGCACGGGCCGGGACCGGGACTCGATCCTCGGTCCCCGGCGCTACAAAGTGAGCGCCCAACCCGCTGAGCCATCCCGGCTTCCCTTGTCTTCAGTTTTTATGTTCAAATGTAGGTGGCCAGTTGGAATTTATTTTCATCCAATTTTTTTAAGTGTAAGCTGGGAAAATGACTGCTGGTTCAGTGTGTGTTCCTCAGATCATACCACTGCGAGTGCCTCAGCCTGGAAAAGCCAACCATGAAATTGATAACAATACACTTTTGGAAATGAAATCAGGTAAGAATCAAAGGTACTTGAAATCATTTAAAATAACATTGCCCTACTCTTTATGTTTATCTGGTTGTTGATTTACCTCTTTGCATGTTTTCTGTAATCAGGACCTTGGGAAGTTTGTAAAACTTCCAAAATTTGAATCAGCATTACTTGTTGGTTTATAGAGGGCCATATATTTAGATTGAAAAAACCACCCTTTCATTTATATAGATATTTAGTTGCAGCAATGCCTGGTGCCTTCCCAAATGTTTTCAGGATGCTCATTATTTTGCTGGGATAATAAATTTGAAATACTAACACAGGCTCTCCAGTCAGACATGTTGGAGAATGAATCCTAGCTTTGACAACTTCTGGTGATCTTTGGTACATTACTCAGCCTTTCTGAGTTTCAGTTTCCTCATTGTAAGTTAATGATAATATCTACCATTTAGAGCCATTGTGAGGATTATATGAGTTGATGTGAGGTACACGGGATCTAGCATGTAGTACTGCCAAAATACATCTTAGCTATTATTGCAGAAATAAATCAGTAAATGTATTTCCTACTAATGCCATAAGTGTGTGTATACGAGTATACACATGCATAATATACACACACATTTATGTACATATGCATAATATGAGGAGGGAAAGTATTATAGATAAAACATGAACACATACTTGTTTAAAACAGACTTAGAGATTCCAATTATGTACTTTAATAAATAATATGTATAAAAATTATTTATCTATATTTATTTTATGACCCCTGTGCTTCCTAGACTGAGAGTTAAAATTAAGACTATATCATGGGAAAGCCGGGATGGCTCAGTGGGTTAAGTGCTCGCTTTGAAGCCCCGAGGACAGAGGATCGAATCCTGGCTCCAGCCCAGGTGTACCCACATGCTGAACTGGGGTGTGCTTCCCGAATGTGATGAGGCCCCCAGTTCAGTTGAAAAAATAAAAAAGGGGGGCATTTTATTTTCGGGTGTCCCCTCTTGTTTCGAGAGCTTTTCTTTTCCCAATAAACTTCTGCTTAACCTTTAAAAAAAAAAAAAAAGACTATATTACATTATCCCCTGTCTCCCTTTATCTTAAAAGCTAATATTATTATTTTTTTTAAGATTTATTTTATTGATTTTTGACAGAGAAACAGAGACAGAGAGAAGGGGGAGGGCCAGAGCAGTCTCCATAGTTGACATTAGTTTTCCATATAGTTTCACTCCACAGGCGGGCACAGGACTGTGCAGGGCAGGAACTGGGTCAGGAGCCTCCCACATAGGTCCCGGCAAGAACTGAACTGGGGCACACCCCAGTTCAGCATGTGGGTCTGCATGAGCCAGGGCCGGGATTCAATCCTCGGTCCTCAGAGCTTCATAATGAGCGCTTTACCCGCTGAGCCATCCCAGGTTTCCCTACTAATATTATTCTTTTTAATTCTTAAAGCAAAATACAAATTTTAATATGTTTGCCCATGACTCTTAGACATTGGATGGTTATTGATAGGATATCCAAATTTTAATGTCTAATAAATAACAGGTTCTACAATTCAATAACAAATAGAATAATAACCCAACGAAGGATGGACCAAGGATGTAAAAAGGCATTTTATAGGAAAGGAAATAGAAATATCTTTTAAACATATGAATATGCTTCTACATACCCTTTTATCTGTTTGCTGAACAGACCTCATCCCCTGCTTTATTTCCTGCATCGCATTTAATCACCACTCAATAGATTGTATATAATTTTTGTTTGTTTGCTATTTGTGTGTCCTTCCTAAAATGGAAGCTCCATTAGTACAAGGAGTTAATGATGTATCCCCAGTGCCTGGAACAGTGTCTGCACACAGTATGTCCTTGGTAAATATTTGTTGAAGTAATGAATGAATCTTACTGAAAATGTAAGAAATGTGAGTTAAAACTTCAGAATACCACTTTTTAAACCTAGGAGATTGGGAAAAATAAAAGAAAAAATGATAACACACAATATGGGTAAGATTGTGGTAAACAGGCTCTTTCATTCATTACTGATAGCAGTGTAAATTGTTTCAGCATTCATGGAGAGAAGTTTGGCAATATTAACCGGAATTACAAATGCACATATCTTTTACTCAACACTACTAATCCTACATATTTTATAGATATACATATAAAAAGAATTATTTTCAAGATTATTCATTACAATGCTTATAATGGCAAAGGGCAGGGGGAAGAAACAGAAAAAGCATTTATATATTCATCTGTAGGGGGCTGGTTAAATGATGGTTCATCTATCTGTATAAAGGGAGAATACGATTCAGCCATAACACAGAATGAAGATGTTATTTATGTATAAATATAGAACAAAATCTAAGATATATTGTTAATTGAAAAAATAAATGTGTGGAACATGGTATGATATGTCACTGTGTATATAAAGAGTGAGGGAAATAAGAATATGGACACATATGCTTGTATGGATATAAAATATATTTGGAAGAATACTCAAGATACCATTGATTGCCTTTGGGCAGTTGGTGTCAGGAGTGAGAGGAAGAGGTTTAATTGTATATTGTTTTTTGACCTTTTGAATCTTGAGTCATATAAATTTATTTTCTTTACAATTTTTCCAAGAAGTGTCAGGGTGAATCATTTACAGAGTCCAAATAAAATATAATAAAAGCACTTCTTAAGCAATGCTCAAAAAATGAAAAATTAGCTTCTGCTTTAATGGATATTCTACTCTTAAAATAGATCCCTTCTCTATCTGTATCAATGCCCTGTTGGAGAGGCAGAAAAGCATAGTTCTTCAAGAATAGGTTATGGATCCAACTTAGCAGAAGTCAAACCAGAATTCTGCTGTTATTTGACAAATTTCTTAACCTCTCTGGGACTCAGTTTCCTCATTAATAAAGTGGGTATAAAATAGGACCTATTTTATAGGGTTGTACAGATGAAATGAGCTTATTCATGTAAGGCACAGTGCTTGGCATAGAGAAAGAACTCAATTATTAGTTATTATTCATTTCTACAATATAAAAAATTGCATTAAATAAACTGGTCCCTAAGCATTATTGAGGGACTTGTTAGTTTGGTGTTAATCCCAGTTATCCTGTTTTCAGATACCCCAGATGTCAGTATATATTATACCCTGGATGGCAGCAAGCCTGAATTTCTAAAGAGATTTGGTTATGGTGAAAATAATACGTTTAAGTATATGAAGCCCATTACTTTGCCAGATGGAAAAATACAAGTTAAAGCGATTGCAGTCTCTAAGTAAGTTAAGAGCATGGTGATTAAATAATTTATAATATAATGACATTATGTTTTAACTTTATTTATTTCTTCCTGTGAGAATAAGTGTTGGACTACAAGGGCACTACAGAAAATTAATGAATTCCAGCATATGTCTGTAACCTTTGTTTTTTCTCTTCTATTGAGGTATACTATAAAGTGCATAAATTATAAGGATGCTGCTCAGTGAAGTGCTTTGCATATTAGTATTGCTCTTATTTTGAATTCCACATTGGGATTTCAGGAATTTTTTTAGGGTTTGGGACCTGTGAAGAGATTCATCCAGCTCCAAAAAAAATTCTGTTTTTAATGGATGCTTTTTTTACTTTTCAGTACACAGGCTACAACTACCATGGTCATTCTCTATTTTATTTTTTACTGATTTAATTGGACTTCAAAGCTACTGTCACTTCAATTTGTTGGATTAACTACTTTCTTTCTTTCATTCTCAATGACTTTTTCCAATTTTCAAATATGAGAACACATCTTATTTTGGAAACTGTCATCTTCTGTTGTAGAGAAAAAGCTCGAATGCTTTGGAAGTTTGTGATAGGGAATTGTTCTGTGTAGCAAGACAGGTTTGGCCACATTTTTGGAACACTTTAGCCCCAAACCAATACCTGGCTGTCCCAGGTGCATACTTAGAAAAAAGATTCTCTTGGCTCCCCCTGGTGGCTGAACCAGGTGGCTGCATAGCTTTTTGGGGAGAGCTATAAATTCTATCTACACCAAAGAATTGTTTTGTATTTGAAAATTTTTAAAAAGAACAAAATAAAAATGAAACAAAACAAGACAATCCCCACTACACATTATTCTTCTTTATTAAATATTGACATTTGTAGCTTTCCCCACTTGCCAAACCACTTCTATCAAAACAAGTCATCTCAGTTATTGTTAAAAATTAACAAGCTAAATAATACTCTCATGTCTAAAGCTGTAAAGACTCCTTTAGAAGCTGCATGTAATAGCTGAGGTAAAAGCTGCCTTAACTGAGAGTAGGCAGTTGGGGTAGTTGAGAATAATCATTTTTCTTTAACAGAACCATGAGGGACTTCTCAGTTTTGCAACAATGGTTAATAAAGTTAATTTACTGGCAGGTTACCAGGGCATCTCAGAACATCTATCTGTAGCCCTTTGGAATATATAATGTGCTCTAAAGTATTGTGTTTGTGTGGAGGAAAGATCCAGATGTGATCTCCATAGGCAGCAACAAAGGCAAAGCGATAACTTCTTTGAGAGAAGTATCTTGGAGTGGGGGAAAAAAGATGGAGTTTTTTGACCTGCAGATATGCATTTAATCCAAATTCTATCAGTTATTCATTATGTGGTGTTGATAATGGCCTTCTGAATCTCATTTGTTAAATGAGGTTAATAAAACTTACTTGACAGCCATTGTGAAGATCAGACTTCATATACTTAGTATAAACTTGGCATTGCATATATAGTGGCTGTTATTATTCAGATTTTTAACCAGGGGCTAAAGGATTGCTGTTGTTTGACCAACCCAATGTGAAAAGCATGCCTCATATTTGAAAAGTGCATGCTTGGTGAATACATGGCTTCCACTCAACTCCTTCATGTTCCTAAACCAGAGGTTCTCAACCGGGCATAATTTTGGCCCAAAGGGGACATTTAATAATGCCTGGAAACACTTGGTTTTCACAACTAGAGATGGGAGTGTGCTAGTGGCGTCTAGTTGGGTAGAGGCCAGGGATGTTGCTTAACATTTTACTGCGCACAAGATGGCCCCCATGACAAAGAATGATCTAGCCCAGACTTTCAGTAGTTTTCAGTAGTTGAGAAAACCTGACCTAGACCAGGTTGCAGGATTGTTACTGATCCAGCTTCATACCTCCCTTGTAGTCGTTCAAGTAATTCTGGTGTTTTATTGAGAGCATAGTAATCTCTATGGGGCTAGAGCTATATGTAACCTTTTTATGTCATGTGCACCTTACAGTGTGCTTCTTAAAGATACATATTTAAGATCTCTGAGTCTAACCTGGAAAAAATTGATGTGTGTTTAAATGAGATTTGGGCTCTGAGTAGGATTTTTAGCTCCAACCCTAAACCTAATTCTCTTTGGGATTATAATCAAGAAATTCTTCTACTTAGCAGGAAATTTAAGCTAGTTTCTAGGCTCTGCTTGGGTAGAACAAGTCCATAGGTGAAAGTCTGTGAGGGTTGCCAAGGAAAGTGCTGGCTGTGTTGAGGGAGACAACCTGGGCCCTAAGGGAATAGAGTAAGTGGGTGGGAGCCAGGCTTCTACTTAGTGTGATGGTGGAGCTGTCTGTGCACATACAGGGAGCCCCAAGATTAGGCAGGATTTGAATGATCCCTGGATGGCAGTGATTGTGATGTCTGGGAAGTGTGCTATCAAAGAAGACGACTTTATCTTGGACCTGGGACCAAAGATGAACATTCAAATGAGGGGACGTTGAGGTGAATGAGTTAAGCAAGTGGTTCATCTAAAAGATCATCTACACCTGCATCAAGATTTATGCATCTGTAAATCTGATTTCCTTATTAAGAACAAAACAAAACAAAACAAGCTTTCCCAAAGTTTAGTTGTCCTTAAAACACTCTAACCAGTGAACATGCAAGTATCCACTGATCACAGAAAGCCAAGCATATTATTTCTTAAATTATTGTCACTCATTGATAGATAATGGCTGTTTATATAAATTATATATTTTTTTATATGTGTGTATTTCTGAGAAATGTTTTCTTAATAATATATTTTTATTTATTTATTTATTTTGACAGAGAGAGAGAGAGATACAGAGACAGAGAGAGAACTGAACTGGGGGAGCTCCCAGTTCAGCATAAGGGTCCGCATGGGCCGGGGCCAGGATTCAATCCTCGGTCCCCGGAGCTGCAAAGTGAGCGCTTAACCCACTGAGCCATCCCGGTTTCCCCATAGAAATGTTTTCTGAATGTGGCTTAAAACTTATATATTATTTAATGTTCAGATCTCTAGACAGTTTTGGAATTGATGTTTAGGCATACATGAGTATTAAAGAATTTTAAGTTGGGACACTTATGTGCTAAAAGGCTCAAAAATTTTAAGAAACTTAAAAAACTGACAAATTAGAAATCTGAGAAACTGAAAAAGAAATGCTAATGAATCAGATAAAATGTATCAAAGACCAATATGAAAATCAAGAAGGACAAAGCAGACAAAGAACACTGAAGAAAGAAGACAACTGGAAATGTAAACAGTATTAAGTACCTTGACAGATCAATCATCTGTGTTGGGGCTGTGAGTTTTCAACACAAACTAGTGAGGGTGACAGTTAAACATAATCAAATAAATAAAATAAATACTGCAAGTATGGTCACGCTGATGTGGCAAAGAGAGCTGCTGGCTGTCCCCAACATCTGTATTTACCCTTTATAATAATAGGGCCCATGATTTTAAGCAAGACACATGGTTGCCAAGGAGAAAGATATTTCCCAGTCGTCTTCGCAGCTAGCGAGAGCCATGTCATCAAATTGTGGTTAGTGGGACATTTATAGAAATGATGTGTGTGACTTTTGGAAGGAAGTGGTGAGCCTTGCTTCCTGCTTGCTGGAATGGGGATGTGGTGGTCAACTATGGTGGGTCCTGAGCACAAGTGCAATGAGCTAGGGATGGTGGAGCAGCAAGCTAGAAATCTGGTACCATACCCCCAGTCACCATGGCATCATACTAGCTCTGGGCTGATTACACCCTGTTGCTTCTATGTTGTTTAGGCCACTCTTGTTTTGGTTCTGTGTTACTGCAGCCAAGCCTATATCCTAATACACAAGGGACATGTGTCAAGCCAATATTTACAGAGTACATGATCCAAGAGTACCGGTGATCAAAAAAAGGCCGAGAATATCAAGTATTGACAAGTATGTGGAGAAACTGGAGTCCTCGGGAAATGGTGGTAGAAATATAAAAGGAAATGACAACAGAGTAGGAGTTTCTGAAAATTTAAACTTATACTTACCATATGATCCAGGAATTCCACTCTTAGGTATCTATCCAAAAAAAAAAAAAAAGAAAACATGTCTATATGAAGACTTATATGTGAATATTCATAGCAGCATTATTTATAATAGCTCAAAGGAGGAAATAATTCAAATGACCATGAACTTGGGAATGGATAAACAAACTATGGTACATGCATAAAATGGAAATAAAAATAAATAAACTGCTGATATTGATACATCTATGCAACAATATGGATGAACCTCAGAAAAACAAGTGAAAGAAGTAAAACATGTAGGACTACATTGGTATAATTACATTTATTTTAAATTTCTAGAAAAGGCAAACTTATAGAGACAGGCAGCAAGCAGATCTACAGTTGCCTAGGGTAGGAGGTAGTACCAAGGAGTGACTACAACAAACAGGCTCAAGGAATTTGGGGGGTGATGGAAGTTTTATAAAACTGGATTGTGGTGATAATTGCACAATTTGTAAGTTTACTAAATATCAGAATATATACTTAAAGCAGGTGCATTTTATGTCCTATAAATTAAACCTCAATTAAGCTGTTTTAAAAAATAAGTGTAGGTGTGCTGCTGGTGCTGAGAATAAACCATCGTCAGTTTTAATCATGAGCACCTCTACATTGCGTTCTCATGGAACTTCTTCTGCATCAGAGAGGAACAAGATTAATTGTGAAATACTATGAATAAATTGAAAACATGCTAGTATTTGAGGAATAACAATTAAAATCCACCAGAGCAGCATATATTATGCTGTCTACAGCTGTGGAGAGGGAAATTTCCTTGATTCACATGAAATGAATAATCCTATTCTTTGTTTTAGAATAGTTTGAGACTCACAATAAGAAATTTTTTATGGTGAACGTGGTTGTCTCTAAGAATGGCCCCCCAGTGAACCATACTTCCTAGTGTAACTCCTCCACTTGAATCCGGCTGGCCCTGTGACTTACGCTGACTAATAAAATGCTTCAGAAATGATGCTGAGGCTAGATCACACACATGTTGAAGTTTCTGCTCTAGTCACTTGAAACAAACACAGGGATGCCAGCCACCATGTAGGAAGTCTGACTTCTCTGAGACTTCTGTACTGTAAGGAAGCCCAAGCTAACGACATTGTGGGGCTGGGGGGACAGAGAGAGATTCCATCCCAAGCTCTGAATATGAGGTAAGAAACCATTATGGACACCCAGCCAAGTTCATCTTTCAGTTGACTCCAGCCCCAGCCAATCTGCAGCCACGTGAGAGATCACAGACAAGAACTACCAAGCTGCGCCTGGTTAATGGCAGATTTATGTTTTAAGACGACATTTCAGAGTAGTTTGTTATAGAAAAATAGATAACCCAAATGAGAATAAGATAAGAAAAGACTACAGAAGTTGTACTTTGATTTCTCCAATTTAAAACATAATAAATTTAGTAGCTAGACTGAGGGACTTTACTAGAGTTACCTTAATTGCTAGCCACTTTTTTTGGAATCTAATACACAGACTTCTTTTATTTATTTATTTATTTATTTATTTATTTATTTATTTATTTATTTTATTGTTAAATTTAATGGGGTGACATTAATTGGTAACAATTAGATCACAGACTTCTTTTTAAAAAAATTTCAGAGACTGCAGACAGAGTGGCATTGTAACAAAAGTGTTTCAGGTGGACTATGAACCACCAAATACAGTCTCTTCAGAAGACAGTGTTGAAAATGTTCTCAAAGAGTCTTCAAAGCAGGCAAGTAATGAAACTATAATGCATTCAGACAATCACCACATTCTTGTTTCCTTTTTTTCTCGGTAGCCACATCATCCCTTTCATTTCATCACCGCAGACATCCTACCCACAGTTTCTTATAAATGAGGTCATTATTAACCATTGCAAAGTATCTTTGCTGATTTGCTCCCTTTGGTTGGTCAGTCTTCCACTCTGCACATTAGAAATTTCTACCCACCATCATTGCCCATGCTCCTGTGTCTCCTCCTTACCTACTAAGGAAACAGAAACCTTTAGGTTGGCATCCCAAGTGATTAGTTTCTGTCTTCAGTCATCCTTTTTTGCTTTGAGATTCCCCTGTATATATTCCAGCTAAAATAAACGGTGTTTTCTGTGTGGTCACTGCTTCCCTAGTACCCAAGCCTTCTTTTATAAAATGCTTTCAATATGTGATTACTTTGCTCCTTGTCTTATCTTTCCCTTGCACTGTAAGCTCCAAGGTGGCAGAAAACAGATCTGTCATACTCAGTGCCTTGCACAGGGGCAGGTGGGAGAGGGTGGTGGGTATATACTTGTTGAATCGATGCAGCAGACTACGTAGTAGAATCCCTCGGTAGGCACAGCCTTCTGTTATGTTGAAGTCTTTATCCCCAAATATCTGTAAAGCGTCATGTCTTTGGAGAGGGAACTAGACCTATTTAAAAAGAGACAGCTGAGACTTCAGTTCCTGGGTGTGGGCATCAGTGAGATAGCTAGAGGGTGAGCCAACCCATGGTAAGGTAACCAACCAAAAGGTCTGTCATAGAGGTCTTGTTGGGGGTAACAGGGGAAGTTTTTCTGGGAGTCCTTTCAGCCCAACAGCAGACCAGAAGCCAGAGAAAAGGCTGTTGCACCAAAGAAGCAGGTATAGTATGGGGCTCAAGTGTGATGAGGGCAAGGATCTATACTGCACAGAGACTAAGCCTGCTTATATCAACAGGTACTCAGGCTTAAACAGGTATAAAGGATTGAGTTTGTGGAGAAGAAAGTCCTGAGAAGAGTGTTGAAGGACTATGTGGGCAGTAGTGTATTTAAATCCTATCTTGATCTGAGCCTACCCTGTCTTTGTCCCGGAGATCTGGTGGTCCCTCTGTTATTATTCAGACTCCCATGATAGTAACATCCTGCCAGCACATGCTGCTGCCTGTCTCTCGTCTTGGCTGCTTGACCTGGGCAGGCCTACTGACCAGACATGTTGCCAGTCAAGCAGCCCAGACACAAAGCCATATGTTTCCAGAGTAAGGTACGACAGGCCATTTTTTAGAAACTATAAATTCTGAGACAGAGACAGAGAGAAGAGGGAGGGCCTACAGCAGTCTCCATAGTTGTAAGTCATCAGTTTTCAACATAGTTTTGTTCCACACATGTGGGCAGGTGCTGCACAGTGTGGGAACTGGGCTGGGGGCCTCCTGCATGGGAGGAACACCCCTGCAAGCTAGGGGCTGAACCTAAGGGCCTCCCACACATGGGAACCTCCCTCCTGGCAAGAACCAAACTGGGGGCCTCCCACAAGGGAAGCACACCCCAGTTCAGCTTATGGGTCCACATGGGCCAGGGCCAGGATTCAATCCTCAGTCCCCAGGGCTGCAAAGTGAGTGCTTAATCCGAGCCGTCCCTGCTTCCCAAAACTATAAATTCTTTCAAGTAAGAAGTACATGCTATGATACTGCCTCTACCACGTAACTTAATGTTCACATGCTAGTTATAATCAAGTGATTGACGTGCAATCTCTTTCTTCATTCCTAGGATTTGAAAAATGGATTTGTTGGATCAAAACTGAGGAAGAAATCTAAGAATGCTGAAAATAAACTTAGAAGGTTGCCAGGTATGCTGTGAGAAAATGAAGATAAAATTTAGAATTCTAAACTCCCAGGCATGTTCACTGCTTATTTTCTTGTCTGCTGAAGGGTAGGAATAAGAAACACTAGAATAGGGGAGTAAACTTTAAAGTTTAGTGCTATTTTAGTTCATGATTTAAGACCATCTAATCAAGCACTCTTAACAAAGTCAGGTTTATCAACTCATTGCAACAAGGGAGGCCATGTACCAGAGGACCCATGGGGCATCTCACCAAACAAGGAAACGTACAGTTATAGGATGGCATTTGGGTGAAATGTAAATGAAAGCAAGTTTTGATAGGTTCAACACATACAAGTAGAAGGGCAGTGTATGAAATAGTCACTAAGTATGGACTGGGAAGGAACCAGGGTTCTATTACCTTGGAAACTACAAAGATATATGTGACTTGTGCTCAGAAACCCTTCTCTGAAGTTCTGCACAGTGGTTGAAAATTGAGTCTATTTCTCTATGTCAAAGTGACTTACTGATATGATTTCAAACAACAAAGTTTCTGCAAATCTGATTTTAGAGAACAAGGTTTCTCTAAAGTAAAAAAGAATAGTTATTCAAAGTGGGGGCTGGGGTGGGGTGGGATGCTGTTAAAATATTTTACTGCCGCATTGTGTCCTGGTGAGAAGTAATATTTTCCGGCAGTTGGATGTATCTATTTTCCCAGTCTGATATGAAATGTGGAATCTATCAGTGCAGATTTAAATTTTCTGTCTGGGCTAATTTTTCTTTCTCCATGCCAATTCAGTTGAATGGGGGCTTCTTTCTATAATTGCTACCGGTACTTTAGGGAATGTGATAACAGTGTTCTCTTATTAAAAGGTTTCCAATCATATTTGCATGATTACATATATAATTACGTATATCCACAAAACAATGTTTTTGATGTAATTGTAGAGTTCGAGGTAGGTGAAAGAACTGAACCTAAAACATTGAAAGATCTTCGCTTCTCAGAGAATCCCCTGAAAATTGCCGCTTACTATGAAGAATCAGGTTCTAGACCACCCACTCGACAGTCTCAGGTAACTTCTAAGGAAAATCTTTAGGGTACTAAATACCTACTGTTTTTATGTTTCCCATGAAATACTTTAAGTTTAAGGCAATGTCCCCAGCCTTTTCGCCATATGCCAGGCACTGTTCCAGACCTGGGGAATACTGTGTTGGACAAGAAATCCGTTGTACTCATGGAGCTTACATTTTATTTGGGGGTGGGGGTAGGCAGATATAAATATGTAAATAATCAAACAATATTTTAAATCATACTAAGTGTCATGAAAAAGGTAATACTGGGTAATGGAGTAGAGCAGTTGTTCGCAAAGTGTGTACCCCACAGACAGACCATCAGCATCGCATGGGAGCTCATTAGAAATGTAAGTCCTCAGGCCCTACCCCCAACCTACTGAATTAGGGACTCTGGAGGTGGACCCAGTAATCTGTTTTAACTTGTCCCTCTTCTGAGGCATGTCCAAGTTTGAGAACCCCTGAGATAGAAAATGAAGGAAGAGCAGAATTCTAATTCAGCCTGATAAGAGAGGGCTTCCTTGAAAAGGTAACACTTGAATTGAGCCTTCAAGATGAACAGAAGCCAGCCCTGCAAAGCTCTTGGCAGCAATAACAACAAGTACAGCAAAGTGAGGGACTGCAAGGAGGCTGGTGTGAATGGAGTATAGTGAACATGATAAGAGATGAGATGGGAGAGGTGGGCTGGGGCCAGAGCATGAGCTGTGGTTCTCACACATGACAGCACATGAGAATCACCTGAGTGTCTTCAAACCCATCTCAGGAATCCAACCTCAGAAATCCTGATTTAATTGGCCGGGTGTGTGGTTTGGGCATGGTTTCATTTACTTTAATTCACCCACAAGTGAATCTTAAGGCCAGGCATGGTTGGGAATCATAGAAGTTAAGGGTGAGTCTCATTGTAAGAAGTCTGAATTTTCTTCTAATTGTCAAGGTAATCTATTTGAAGGGTAAGACATGATCATAGTTATATTTAACAGTTTTCTTTTGGCTACAGTATGGAGATTGGGCTATAGATGAATAAGAGGGGAATATCATTTAGGAGGCTTTTTGTTCCTGGTGAGAGATGATGGTGGCTTGTATCAAGATTGTACATGTGCTGATGATCATGGGAAGCAGTAGAAATCCCAATGTGCTTTGGCCGTAGAGCCTGCAGGTTTGGCTGAAGGATCAGATAGGTGAGATGAGGGAAAGGGAAGAGTCAAGGATGATTCTGAATGTTATGGCCTGAGCATCTGAAGGTGGTGGTACTATTAATTGAGATGAGGAAGATGAGGAAAGAACAGGTAATCACTGCTCAGTAGACATTCGAGTGGAGGTCTTAAATAGACTGTTGGTTATACAAGTTCAAATTTAGGGGAGAGGTCAGGGCTGGAGATCTCTATAAAGAGAAATATTCAGTATGTAGATAGTATTTAACTCTTGAGTCTGAAAGAGATCTCTTACCAAGGGTATACAGAAAATGAAGAGAAGATGGCACAGATAAAATCCTTGACTTAAGAGTTTGAACAGAGGAGAAAGAGCCTGAAAAGTAGGGGAAAAAAAAAAAGAGAGAGAGTGAGAGAGATGTCATAGAAGCCGAGAGATTAAAGGGTTTCAGGAATAGGCAGTGGTCATCTATGTCAAATGTTACTGGGATTCAAATTAGACAACAACAGGGACTTGCCTATTGGATTTGACAAGATGGAGGTGATTTATTACCTAAATAAAAGCTATATCAATATCATCTTACTATTATACCATTCTTTCTATATATAACACAAGAAAGAGCCTTTATACTAGATGCCTACTATTACTGTTAGCAATTTTATTTTTCAATGTTTATAGAATCCAATTTAGAATTTTAGTATCAAAAGGCAACCCAGGAGCCCTTACTCTTTTCCTCCAATCAGAGCCCCAGGCAGAGCCTTTGTGGTGTCACATTTTCTATCCAATCACCACTGCTTCCTATGTACCCATGATTACAAGGCTGCTCACACTTATTATCAAGTATAAAGGAGGTTAAAAAGCATGGTTCCTTTGGGGAAGCTGGGATGGCTCAGTGGGTTAGCGCTCGCTTTGCAGTCATGGGAACTGAGGATCGAATCCCAGCCCCGGCCCGTGTGGACCCATATGCTGAACTGGGGAGTGCCCCCAGTTTGGTTCTCACCTAGGGTGAGACCCTGACCCAGTTCCTGCCCTGCGCTCACCTGTGGAATGAAACTATTTGGAGAAGCCAATGATGTGCAACTATGGAGATTGCTCTGGGCCCTCCTCCTCCTCTCTGTCTCTGTGTCTCTGTCAAAAACAATAAAAATAAATCTTTAAAAAGCATGGTCCCTAGGCTGGCTGCACATCAGAATCATCTGGAGGGAACTTTATATATATATATATATATATATATATATATATATATATATATGTGTGTGTATGTATGTATGTGTATATATATATGTATACACACACACACACATGTATATGTATATATGTACACACACATATATATACATACATATACATACATATATACATTCACATTTCCAGATACCTCTCCTGCAGTCCTTCTAGATAATCTGATTCCATAAGCCTGGATGAAGTCTATGGATAACCTTGATGATCAGCCCAGTCTGAGAATCACTAGCCTAAGAGACCAACTCTTCTTGACCCGAGGTCAAGCCCTTTCCTTCACTTCCAATCTCTAATGCTGTGGTATAACTCAGCTTGAGCTTCTGGATTCTTCCATCTGCCCACCCACTATATTTTCTAGGGGACCACAAAGCTCAGGCCAGAGAACTGCAGACCTAGAAAGGCCTGATCAAAAACCCCACTAAACAAAAGGGCAAGGAGAATATTGCCCTCCCCAGTGTTCTGAAAAGAATAGTTACCTGGTTACCAAATAGGCTAATGAGCATACGCACCTCCTGTGAGCAATGCCTGCTGGTGGCACCCAAATGAGAATACTGTACTGCTTCTGAGATTCAAACAGTATGATTTTGAAGAATTAGTGGTATGTGACAGAACACAGTCATAACTATTTTCAGAAAAGCAGTCTCATGTGATCTTAATTATAATATGTCTAGAAAGAATTATGTTTTCTTTTTTTTTTTTAATATATTTATTTATTTATTTATTTTTGACAGAGAGAGAGAGAGAGAGAGAGAGAGAGAGAGAGAGAAAGAGAGAGAGAGAGAGAGAGAGAAAGAGAGAGAGAGAGAGAGAGAGAGAGAGAGATACAGAGACAGAGAGAGAACTGAACTAGAAGAGCTCCCAGCTCAGCATATGGTTCCGCACGGGCCGGGGCCGGGGCCGGGATTCGATCCTCAGTCCCCGGCGCTGCAAAGTGAGCGCCTAACCCACTGAGCCATCCCGGCTTCCCCAGAATTATGTTTTCTATGCAAGGATATTTGTATTACCTTGCCCACCTAGTTATTTATGAATTATTCTTTCCAAAGGAAAGACAAGAGTAAAACAATATGTGAAGTTTCAAGACAGAATCTGGAAAAACTGGGAACATAGGGACAAATTTGGGAAAATTGACTAGAATTCAGAGGACAAAAGAGGCCAGAAAAGGACCATGAACATTAATCTTCCACTTTTTTCCTTCATTTTGGTAAGAGATTCTTAATATCCCAGCTCAGTCCCATCAGAAGTACTTCAGCACACATCAGAATTAAGGATGTTGGGGGTAGGGGTGGGAGGATGTTATAATGTCTTGATATTCACCAGAGAGAAGTCTCTGAGCTATGCATCTGGTCTGGAGGCACCAGCAGAGGACAGGTGCAGAATAAAGGCATGCAACAGCCTGGGTGAAAGATAAAATAACAATGACAACTGGCTTTAGTGCCAGGACACAAGTTTGGGGGGCTTTCTGGCCAGATGGAATGCTCCTGCCAGCTAACGGGGTTATCTCTACTCAACTCCAGCCAACCTTTGACAAGAAGGCCTACAGGGTCAGTATGGCCACATCTGAGGAATTTGCAAGAAGCCAGAAACCTGCATCTTTATGTGTTATAACCTAATTTTAAATTTTAGCCATTACTTCAACATTTGTATAAACTGGCCAAATAAAACTCAATGGCAGGCCAAATTTGGCCAGTAGACTACCACTTTGTGACTTTTGGTCTAGGCCATGTTGGCTATGACACAAAAGCAACTAAACCCCATTGCCTACAGGGTAGTCTGGGGTCCTAAACTCATTCCACAGACATTGTGATAGGGAGTTTGCTGGGGTCATATAGGCCTAAGTACGCTAAATAATACATGTACCGTTGATGAGGCCTCAAGCAAACGACTCAGACTTTCTGAGCCTCAGCATCCTCATGTCAGAAATGGGGCATATGTGTGTCTCTTGATGTGATGCACTAAGATGGACACAATTATCGTTTCTCTGATATTTGTACCAAAATGCATGACTGAATCCAGTCACAAGGAAACATGAGACAAAACCAAATTGAGGGAGATTCTACAAATTAACTGACCATTAATCTTCAAAAATGTCAAAATCATGAAAGATAAAGACAGACTAAGGAACTATTCCAGATTTAAGGAGACAAAAGAAACACGCTAAAAATGCAAAGTGTGATACTAGACTGAATCCTAGACCAGGAAAACAATATAACTGTGAAGGATATCTTTGGCACAGCTAATAAAATTTGAATAATGATCCATGAATAAGATACTACTATTGTATAACTTGTGTACATTTTCTGGTTTTGACACACTGTTGTATAAGAGGAGTTTGTAGGAAATGCACACTGTAATATTTAGACACAGCATCATGACGGCAGCTTAGTCTCCATGATTCAGAGAGAGAGAGAGAGAATGAAAGCTCTTGGGCAAGTGTTAATGTGAATGATTGGTCAGACTGGTTATACAGGAGTTATTTGTACAGTCTTTGCAACTCTTCTGTATTTTGAAATTATCAAAAGAAAATGTTATAAAAATAAATTAAAATGGGATAATATTATTTACCTTGTAAGGTCATTGTGAAAGGTCAAGGAGATAATGGCTACAAAATGTCAGGCACATTTTATTATTGTCGGACCCTCCATTAGTGTTAGCTTCTCCCCTTCATGTTCCTTCCTCATTCAGCCTTCCATTTTGTCCCATTCTTCTACCACTTGGACCTATAGACTACATCAACCTACCAGAGGCCCAGGTAGGCCATGCACTACAATTATCTTTGTGCCCCTCCTTGCATCAAGCACAGTGCCTGGTACAAAGTGGATGCTCAAATAAAAAATATGTCAAAGTGAGTTAAAGGTTTGTGGATAACAGCAGACAGTTGCTGCATTTGTTCTTTCCTTTTGAGTTTCCCAGGGATATAATCTTTGAGAAAAATTGATGCTAACTTAGGTTTTCAAATTCTAAAATCTGGTCTGTCCAATGGTAAATTCAGATATCTTTTCTTGTAAACTCATGTTTTTAATGAAATATACATATGTGATTATGAATAGCACTTTAATCATTTAATGATTACTGAGGTAATCATTACTTATGACTTCCCCATCATGGTTTTTAAAGGATGGATGCTGAATATAAGAATACATTAATATGAATTTTTGATGAAGTTTCATTGTACCACAGCTTTTACCATGATTTTTATTGTATTCTTAATTTTAGTTCCCTAGTTTTGCACATATAACTGGCCAGAAGAGTTTGACAAGCACAGAGATCATGAGAGTTCAAAGGGACACAGACTTTCTCAAGTAAGTATATCTTCTCTTCACTATTTCTTTTTTTTTTTTAGCTGTGGTAATTTGCATTTTTATGGTTTTTTTTAATTGTTAAATGTATTGGGATGACATTGATTGGTAACAATTAGTTTCCAGGTGTACAGTTCTACATTACATCACCCATGTATTGCATTATGTGCTCACCACTCAGAATCAGCTCTCCTTCCATCACCATATATCTGGTGCCCACTCCCACCTGCTTCCCACCCCACTCTCCCTACCCCCTCCTCCCTTTCCTTCAGGTAATCACCAAACTATTGAGTGTGTCCATAAGTCTGGTGCCCACTCTCACCTTCTTCACTATTTCTTAAATCTTATTAAGACACAATGAGGGGGAAGCCGGGATGGCTCAGTGGTTAAGCTCTCGCTTTGCAGTCCTGGGAACTGAGGATTGAATCCCGGCCCTGGCACATGTGGACCCATATGCTGAACTGGGGAGTGCCCCCAGTTTGGTTCTCACTGGGGTGAGACCCCAGCCTAGTTCCTGCCCTGTGCAACCCCACGCCCATCTGTGGAATGAAACTATGTGGAAAGACCAATGATGTGCAACTATGGAGACTGTTCTGGGCCCTCCCCCTTCTCTCTGTCTATCTCTGTATCTCTCTCTCTCTCTCTCTCTCTCTCTCTCTCTCACTCTGTCAAAAACAATAAATAAATAAAAAAAGACACAATTGGGTCAAAAAGAATTTAATGATGAGACATAACAATTGTGTTTGCCCACCCAAACTGCTTTTTATTAAACTTTGATAGACTATAAAGGATTAATTGGCATATAATAAACTATATTTACTTAAGAGTGCTATTGACAAAAGTATATAACTTTGAAACTACCACCACAGTCAAGAAAATGAGCAAATCTATCACCTCCAAAAGTTTCCTACATGGTACCTTTTTGAAATTCCTCATGTGCCCCTTCCCATCCCTAGGCAACTGTTGACCTGCTTCTTGTCACTATACCTTAGTTTGCATTTGATTCCATATGTAAATGAATGATTTAGTATGTACTCTTTTTTTTGTGGGGGGGGGCAGGCTTCTTTTAGCCTAATTATTTTGAGATTGGCTCATGTTGTTGCATGTTTCAAACATTTATTTCTTAATAGTATTCCATTGTATGTATATGTCACAATTTGCTTATCCAGTTACCTATTGATGGACACCAGGGTTGTTTACAGTTTTGGCTGTTATAGATAAAGCTGCTATGAGCATTTGTACACAACTGATCCCATGCAGATACTCTCATTTCACTGAGGTAAATACCTAGCACTGGAATGATAGGATCATATGATAGGTGTATGTTTAACTTTTTTTAAAAAACCATCAAATGTTTTCCAAAGAAGTTGTACCATTTTACCTTCCCACCAGCAGGATGAAAGTCACATTTCCTCTACCTCCTTACCAATACTTTTGTTTTTGTCCATTCTAGAGAGATGGTGGGTGTGGTTTTAATTTGCGTTTCCCTAGTAACTAATAATTTAGAACATCTTTTAATGTGCTTATTTATTGTCCATACATCTTCTTTGGGAAAGTGTCTGCTCAAGCTTTTTGTCCTTTTTAAAAATTGGATTCTGTATCTTCTTTTTTTTTTTTAAGATTTATTTTATTGATTTTTGACAGAGAAAAACAGAGACAGAGAGAGACAGAGAGAAGGGGGAGGGCCCAGAGCAGTCTCCATAGTTGACATTATTTTTCCATATAGTTTCACTCCACAGGTGGGTGCAGGGCTGCACAGGGCAGAAACTGGGCCGGAAGCCTCTCACATAGGTCCCAGCGAGAACTGAACTGGGGGCACTCCCCAGTTCAGCATGTGGGTCCCCATGGGCTGGGGCCGGGATTCGATCCTCCGTCCCCGGGTCTTCAAAGCGAGTGCTTAACCCGCTAAGACATCCCAGCTTTCCCATGTATCTTCTTATTATAGAATTATATGTTTTCTTTTTTTAGATGTATACTTTGCAAATGTGTTTCCCTAGTCTTTGACTTTTCATTTTCCAGAAAAAAAATCCAGCCATTGTCAATACAATGAGAATGGGTACATAGCTAGATACTTTCTGGACAGCCCTCATATATTCTGTATGTTAATCCCTTATCAGTTACATGTTTTGGAAATATTTTCTATTTATAGGTTGTCTTTTTCACTCCATTGATAGTGTCCTTTGTGATACAGAAGTTTTTAATTTTGATCAAGTCCAGTTTATCTATTTTTTTTCTTGTTGTTGCCTGTACTTTCAGTATCATATCCAAGAGATCATTGCCAAATCCAGTGTCATGAAGCTTATCCTTTATGTGTTCTAAGAGATTTATAGATTTACTTTTTACATTCATGTCTTTGATACATTTTGAGTTAATTTTTTGTATATGGTATAAGGTTCCAATTTCATTTTTTAGCATGTATCCAGTTTTCCCAGCACCACTGTTGAAAAGACTGTCTTTTCCCCCATTGAATGGTGTTGACACACATGTCAAAAATTATTTGACCGTATGTGCAAAGGTTTATTTCTAGGCACTGAGTTCTATCCTATTGGTCTCTATATCTGTCCTGATGCTAAAACAACACTGGTTTTATTAGCTTTGTAGCAAATTTTGGAATCAGAAATTGTGAGCCCTCCAACTTTGTTCTCCTTTTTTCAGACTGTTTTGGCTATTTGGGGTCCCTTGAGATTCCATATGAAGCTAGGATAAGGTTTTTATTTTGTAAAAAAATGTCATTGGGAATTTGATAGGGATTACAGTGAATCTGTAGTTTGCTTTGAGTATTATTTTCATCTTAGCAGTATTAAGTCTTCTGATTCATAAACACAGGATGTCTTTCCTTTTTTTATATCTTCTTTAATTTCTTTCAGAGAAGTTCTGTAGTTTTTATTGTACAAGTCTTTCACCTCCTTGGTTAAATTTATTCCTAAGTATGTTATTCTTTCTGATGCTATTATAAATGAAATGTTTCCTTAATTTGCTTTTCAAACTGTTTATAGAAAGGAATACAACAGATTTTTGTGTTGTTTTTTGTTTGTTTTTTTATCCTACCACTTTCCTGAATTTACTTCTAACAGTTTTCTTGTATGTGTGTATTCTCTCAGTTTTTCTACATATAAGATCATCATATCTCTAGACAGAGATAATTTAACTTCTTCCTTTATTTATTTTCTTGCCTAATTGCTCTGGCTAGAATTTCTAATACATGTTGAATAGAAGTGGTGAAAGTGGCTATCATCTTGTTCTTGAACTTAGGGGAAAAGCTTTCAGTCTTCTATTGAGTATGTTAACTGTGATTTTTTTCTATTTGTATGTAGCCTTTATCATGTTGAAAATGTTTCCTTCTGTTTCTAGTTTATGGAATTTTTTTTTATCATGAAAGAATGTTGAGGAGATGCTGGGATGGCTCAACAGGTTGAGCATCTGCCTTGCAGCTGCAAGCTCCAGGGATCGAATTCCAGCCCTGGTGCATGCACACACATGTGCTGAACTGTGGCACAACTGGCAACTGCAGAGCCTGGCTGAGAAGGTTCTTGCCTCCCATGCAGGAGACCTCCGGTTCAGTTCTGCTCCGCACCACCCCACATCCACCCATGTGGAATGAAACTATGCCCCAACTAATGATGTACAACTATGGAGACAGCTCTGAGCCTCCCGCTTTTCTCTCTCTCTCTCTCTCTCTCTCTCTCTCTCTCTCTCTCTCTCTCTCTCTCTCTCTCTCTCTCTCTCTCTCACCTTCCCTCAAACAACAACAACAACAAATAATAAAATAAATTTAGATATCTTACAAAAAGTGTTGAATTGCTTTCAAAGTGAAATGCTTTCACTTTGGCTGGTATTCAGAACCCAGTTAGTTAGGTGAGTGAAGACTAATTGATGGAATCCAGCTGCTCCCAAAATGGGGTCATATGTTGCTGGGGCAAGGCTTTGGGACACCAACTGGATGAGTGAAAACGAAGGCAGGGTTTGATTCAAAGTGTCCCTCCAGAGTGTCACACACACTGGGCTCAATGCTCAGATTGGAAATCAGAAAAATGCAATGTAGACATTACTGAAATTTCCAAGGCTCATTCTCATGCATGCCAAATTCAATGTGATGGGACAAGCCATAAGAAGTGGGATCAAGGCTGCTGACAGGCTTTGGCTGCAGACAGGAAGTGCGATGGGCCAGGTGATGGGCACCAGTGTGTCAGCTGTGAAGACACTTTGTAATGAAATGACTAGAGAAGCATCTTTCATCTTGATCTTATTTCATAGCCTTTGGGAATATTTTGCTTTTTATATTTTATATTTTTATTTTTAAAGACGAATACTTTTGAATTTTCACCTGACTTCTGTTTTTTAAATTAATTTTTTTTAGTTCCACGTATACTAGAGAACATCATTCTTAGATATTTACAGATCTTATATAGCGATAACCCCAGCAGGCCTATTTCCCATCTTACACCTTACATAGCTATTACAATACCATTGACTATATTCCCCATCCTGTGACTATATGTATTTATTTTTTAAGTAATAATTGATATTAGATATTCACCTGACTTCTTAAAGTGAACCTGTCAGAACATGGCCAACCAGTAATCTCTTTTGTTGTAGGTGTGCCCATTGCCTTGCTCCCCACCCGTCTGATCCCTTTGCTCGTTTCTGTCAACAATGTGGCTCACCTGTCCTGCCCATATTTGGCTGTCGTCTCCCACCCCCAGAAGGAGCTCAGGTAAGCAGCAGAATTCTTGAAATCTTTTTTTATTGTTTTATCTGATCTTTATTTGTAGCAGCAGCACAGTACCTGGCATACACAAACTACAAACATAAATACATGTTGAAAAAGTTACTGCAGATAAATCTCTTATCTAGACTCCTATTTAGGAATGAGAAAACTTGTTTGTGATGGCTTTCTTTTGTGTGGCCTTACAGAAGCACAGGCTCAGAAAGAGACTGGAATCTTGCTTTAATGAGGCATGTATGGATAAATATATATTTCCTACTCATAATGTTTCTGTTCATAACCTGGATACAATAAGGAAATATATTCTAGAAATACATGTCAAGAAGTACTAATTACAAGTATATATATCCATAAGATATATCATTCTATCCAAAGAAGCTCTTTATATAGGCTATAGATTATCAGTGTATCTAAATTTACAAGTTTTGGCTAAGGCAGATAATAACTGGTATCTTACCACTAAGTTTATAGTTAATTAGAAAACATACTTGGCTTACTAAAAATCAAAACCTTCACCAAAATGTCTTCATCTCTTACGTACTTGATACATTTTTTTAAACTAGGGTTTACAAAATAACATAAAAGGATCCGTGAAGTTAAATGAAAAAATGACCATTAAAAGATAGTCATTAAGAAAAAGTCACTAATTCAGTGAGTTCAAAGTCCAGAGCTTTAGAATTGAGATATGACTTTAAGCAAGGTATCAAATACTAAATGGATATGTTGTTAATTTACTTCTATGATATATTTTGAACTCCTTGAAGAAGAAAATACAGCAAATAAAATATGAGCAGGTCCCATTGGTTTGAATTTTCCCTGCTTATATTTATTATTAAAAAAAATAAAATCAATATTATTTTTTATTGGCCCGAAAAAAGATTTTCAAAACTTTCTTTGCTTTTAGAGAAAGAAAGTGTTATAAGGTATGTAAAGATTTAAAATGATGAACTTTGAAACATCTATACCAGGGGTCCCCAACCCCCAGGTCATGGACCAGTAATGGTCTGTGGCCTGTCAGGAACCGGGCCACACTGCAGGTGGTGAGTGGTGAGCGAGTGAGCAAAGCTCCCTCTGTATTTACAGCTGCTCCCCATCACTTGCATTACCGCCTGTGCTCTTCTCCTGTCAAATCAGTGGTGGCATTAGACTCACATAGGAGCACAAACCCTATTGTGAACAGTGCACGTGGGGGTCTAGCTTGAACGCTCCTTATGAGAATCTAATACCTGATGATCTGAGGTGGATCTGAGGCAGAGATGCTAATGCTAGGGAGCAGCTGTAAATACAGATTAACATTATCAGAGAGGTTTGACTACACAGAGACCATAATAAATCAATTGCTTGCAGACTCATAAGTGAGTGATGACAATTAAGCTGCATCTGGTGCTTGAATCCTCGCGGAACTTTCCCCTCCCACCCCCTGCCATGGTCTGTGGAATAAATGTCTTCCACCAAACTGATCCCTGCTGCCAAAAAGTTGGGGACTGCTGATGTATACTGTCCCCTAGTTATAACTTATTAATATGCTATAATGTATAAACAGCTTTGTAATTGAAATTATTTACTAAGTACTTATGTTCTGCTCTCACCTGAGTTTCTGGGACTCAGAGGAGTGGCTCCTACGCCTAGGATTCTAGACCCACATCACTCAGAGAATTTTTGGAGCGATGCAGAGGTGTGCCTCAGCTTCAAAGCCACCCTTCATTGCCCTGCCTTGTGAGACTTTAAACGTTTCTCTTTCACCAGCTGGCTTGATACTCATTTCTGTCAGTAGAGGGACACTGCTGTGGAAGGAAGCTGCAGAAGAATGGGGTTGGCTTCTCTTCCAAGTTCTGGGATGCTTTTCTCTTCTTTTGTTCTGATTGTGCTCAGCTAACCAACAGGATACCTAGTTGTGCTAAAAACCCAGTGAATTTCAGTGGCATCCCACGAACAGCTCTCAGTGCTTCCTACTAGCACCCCAGCAAGCTCCCCAGATAGTCTCAGTATTCCACGGGGCAGTTTCCCAGCGAGTTTCAACAGCAACAGTCCTACACATGGCTCCCCAACATCTCTGCCAGCTCCCCCAAGAGAGATCCTTCATGAGCAACTAAGGACCCCAGTGGGCAGCTTTTCTCTTGCTAACTCTGGTCTGTGTCACCCCAGTGAATGTCTCTGCCATCCAGTGGGTGATGCTTCACCCAGTTTTGCAAGTACCTCTTCCAAATTCGATCTTCTTTGGGTTCTCTGCCTCAGCCATGGAGATAGTAGCTTCTCCCTATTTTGGGTATTCCTGTATTCTTTAGAGCCAGCTTTACCCATTGGTAGTTAGTTAATCCCTTGTTACTAATTACTAATTATTTATATTAAACTTTCCCTACTCAAATTACTGTGTGGTTTCTGTCTCCTGACTGTCTCATTTACACAGAATTGGCACAGTAGTGGCCCCAGGAAATGGACCTGCAAAGATGAGGTTCTGGAAATGGTTTGGTCTTCCCTTTGCTCCAGTGCTGAGCTCCTTGCAAAATGGGAAACCGGATGCTAGTAATCGTTAGCATCAAGTGACATCACAACTAATCAAGCTGTCACGTGTGGCTGATGGTGATGAAGTGCCTGCCACCTTAAGAAGTGTCTTGAGTAACGGGGTAGCTGCTGCCCTCGACTGTTATGGCAGCAATGATGACCACAATGACTGTGGTGTGGGGTATACGGTATTCTTCTGGCTACATAGGCGCACTCACAGAAACTGACAAACTCGGGACCTTTAAGTCATAGTCTGAGAACTAGACCTTCCATTATTGCCCTAAAATAACCTATTTATTGTAGCTCCAGGGTTATGCTGCTGAAATCAAACACAGAATTTAATTGTATATGTTGATGAGTTATAACAAATCAGCTCAATTCACCTTATCACCAAGTTTCTTATATGGTAGGGCATGAAATGGGAAAAAATGAGATCCTGAAACTTGGAGAGGAGATCGCTAGTCACACCCAGATGAAACCAATAATCCTTTTATTTTTATTTTTTATGTTTTTCTTTTTTTTTTAGATTTATTTTTATTATTTGCGACAGAGAGACAGAGAGAAGGAGGAGAGCCCAGAACAGTCTCCATAGTTTACATTAGTTTTTGATATAGTTTTGTTCCACAGGTGGGCGTGAGGCCCGCACAGGGCAGGAAACGGCCAGGGGCCTCCTGCCTGGGAAGCACACCCCCATTCAGCATATGGGTCTGCACAGGATTTGATTCTTGGTCCCTGGGGCTGCAAGATGCTCAACCCCCTGAGCCATCCAGGCTTCCCCGAAACCAACAATCTTGAACCCCTAAGTCACTTTGAGCCCCTTTGCCAGTGGATATAGCTTGCCCTCCTGTCTGAGGATACTGGTTTTGCTTGAAATATCTGCGATAATCTCACCTGGGGCAGATAGCTTGAAAGGGGCTGCTTATTCTCCTCAAGACCCACCACAAATTCCTTGTGGCATTACTAGCATGCTCTAGACTAGAGGGACAGGCGCACACTGTGACCTGGGAGAAAATACCTAACACATGAAAAGAAGAGCACAGTTTTGCTAATACACATTGGCAGGCTCTTGAAGAACAGATGTAGGAGTGGATTTTAAATGAGAGAGACTATAACACTAATTGGGCCAAATTCACTAATATGTACACACTTTCTGTAGATTCTGGATATGAGCTAATATAGCTGGAGGTGGCTCTGACTGCTTTTTTGTTTGGCTTACTAAAACTTGGGCTCAAGAGTGGCCTATGTTTAGTGAGACTGAGATACCAGAACATCCTTGGAATTATATGGAGGAAGAAAGAGATGTTGAGGTGACTCTATCATGCATGCCCTATACCCCCCAACTCTCCCCTACATTTCACAAGGAGGCCCAGAAGATACTTCCTTCACTTAGGCATTGAGGAGTTTGTTAGTGAAAGGAGCACCTGCATCCTTAAAAAGCTCTGTGTCTGCTTTCCTTTATAGGCCAGACATGATCATGGGGGAGGCTGCCATCGAGATGAGTTTATAGGATTCCAGAGTAGCAGAGGTCAAGTGATAGCACTTAACTACCAAAGTCAATGTGGGCACATCTACTGTAAAGGGCAGCAGTGAGATGTCAGTAATCAGAACCTGGTCATGTTATTAGGAATGAAATAAATGTATTTCTTGCTTGGTTTATATCAAACAAACAAACAAACAAACAGAAAACACTGGGTCCGGTAGCCAATAACCTGACTTGAGTCACCACCATGGAACATTTAGGTCTGTAACCTAAGTCAGTTCCCAAACCCAGACTCCTAGACCTCCTTGAGGATGGACCCGGCATTGTTGCAAGCACGCTCTTGTACCATACATTTTTCTAGAAACCTTTTGCAAGGAGACCTGTTGCCACTAGAGTGACTAGGCACTGGGGAAAAGGTAATGCCCAAACTTTTGGGGATTACCAGATAAGGTCTCTAAACTGATGCTAATTCTTGGAGATCCAAACACCACTATGGTCCACTGGCAAAAACTGAGGCTTAGAGTGATCAGATGCTATATGGAGTCTTACCTGATGTCTGATTCATAGTTTTTGCTACATGTATTTTGGTGACTTGTTATTATGTTTATATACATTTTTAATTGCCATATCTTCCTGTTTTATTGACTGTTTTGTTACCACAAAATGTCTGTCTCTAGTAATATTTTTTGTTTTAAAAGTCCTTTTTCCTCCTGATATTCCTGTAGCCACCCCAGTTTTCTTATCATTATAATAGTATTTGCATTCTATATCTTTTCAATACCTTTACTTTCAACCTCTTTGTGTCTTTGAGTCTAGAGAGCATGTCTCTAGTAGACAGCATGTAGTTGAGTCTTGCTTTTTTATCCAGTCTGACAGTCTCTGCCTTTAGATTATAGTGTTTAGTCTATTCCTATTTAATGTCCTTACTGATATGGTTGGATTTACATATGCCATTTTGCTGTTTGTTTTCTATTTACCTCATGTCTTTTTTGTTTCTCTGTTCATCTTTTGCGGTCTGTGTGTGTGTGTGTGTGTGTGTGTGTGTGTGTTAAAAGTAAGTTTTAGAGTGCCATTTTAACTTCTTTTCTTTTACTATTTAAAAAATGATTTTCTGGGGAAGCCGGGATGGTTCAGTGGGTTGGGCGCTCACTTTGCAGTGCCGGGACCCGGCCCGTGCGGACCCATGTGCTGAACTGGGGAGTTCTCCCAGTTCAGTTCTCTCTCTGTCTCTGTATCTCTCTCTCTCTCTCTCTCTCTCTCTCACTGTCAAAAACAATTAAAAAAATAAAAAATAAAAAATAAATAAATAAATGATTTTCTAAAGGCGCTTTTTAAGAATTACAATATACACCTTAATTTCTCATAGTGTTATTTCAAAATAATTTAACTTAAATCCAGTAAAATATAGAAAATTTGCTCCAATATATCTCCTTCTCCCCCCCTTGTTTATCTTTTATATATTATCACACGCATGTAGATGTGGTATGTTATGAGTATGTGTGGTTATAGGCCATTCAGACTTCAGGCTGTTTGCAAGTCTGCCCCAGCTTTTACTTTATGCTGAGCTGTCTTGAATCTCCTTGTGCAGCCAGGAATGTGTAGGCGGCTTGGACCCACTCTGGTTCATGCTGCACATGCACAGAGCCTCCAGTCAACTAAGGGTGTGGGAAGAGTTTATCAAGTCCCCTGTAATGGGTATCCTGGAATTTCCTGTTAAATTCCTGGCTACGTGTTTGTCCATTGATTGCCCCAAACAGAATCACAGTCTCAAGATAGTGGAGCCACTGGCCCTCCCTGTTTTCTTGCTATTGAGATAGTCACCTTAGAAGTGGTCCAAATCAAGAGCCCTACCCAGGAACCACACAGATTTGTTCTTATTTGAAGCAGTTCTGTTTTTAGTTTGTTACCTGTCTTTGACTTTTAGAGTCTGAAATGTTTTTTTTTCTTTTTTTTACATTTATTGGGGTGACATTGGTTAGTAAAAATTACAAAGGTTCCAGGTGTACAATTCTATAGTATATCGTTAATGTGTTACATTATGTGTTCACCACCCAGAGTCAGCTTTCTTTCCATCACCCTATACTTAGCTCCCCCTCCCTCCTCTCCCATCCTCCTTCCCCTTACCCTCAGGTAACCACTAAGCTATTGACTGTGTCCATGAGGTTTTGTTTCTTTGTTGCTTTTAGTTTTATATTCTACATATAAATGAAGTCATATTGTTCTTAGTTTTTTCTGTCTGGCTTATTTTGCTTAGCATGATGGTCTCAAGTTCCATCCATGTTATTGCAAGTGGTTGTTTTTTTGGCAGTTTTATCCAACTTTATAATTGCTTTTTGGAGAGATTTTTCGACTTCCTCACTCCATCATGCTGGAAGATATATGTTTTCTTTTCTTTTTTTTATATGTCTCTGTTTTCTACAGTAAGCATGTTTTCACTCTTAATAGGACAAGACAAGAATAAGGTAATTATTTAAAAAGTTTTTTTACAAAAGCAAATTAAACCTTACATTCTAAGATCTACTTAAACCTTTAGTTATTACATCCCAAGACAAACTTGACCCCTTTCTTTATGCAGATGGGCTTATGTGCAGAATGTGGAAGCTTGGTGCCCATGAATACTTCAGTCTGTGTGGTGTGTGAGGCCCCTCTTGCTCAGCAGCTGCAACCACAGGCCAGGCTCTGCTTGAAGGTAACAAAGTGTGATTTTGTAAAAACATAAGTAAAATATATAGAAATTAATGTTTGAAAAATTAAATGTCTTTCTTCAGCTGATGCAATTGGATAACAATTGAGAAGCTAATATCTGTGAACAAAATCCACTCTAATTTTTTGAAGGACATGCACACTGTCCAAGAGTTTAACTGCCAATTGGATCTCTAATGTTAAGAGGAGTACATAGAAATGTGCTGAACATGGACTTGGAGGGCAAATTGTACTACAGCTAACTTACACAATTCTTTAATTATACATTTTAAATGGATCATTGCAATTAATACTGACTTTTAATCTTGTTCTTAAAATGACTTCCTGCTTACGTTTGCTTTGTTTGATTATGGATTCCTATTATGTAGAAAAGAATGGTTAAAACTAGTCATATGGATGAAAAAGCTAAGCATCATTAACATACATTCAAAACCTTTTTTCTAGGTAAATAATATACTATGAAATTTTTTTTGGTAGAATCATTTGAACGTACAACTGTATCTTTTCTCCATTTTTCAGTTTACAGTCCTATTTACCTCCCCTTTAATTTCAAGTAAAGATAACTAGAGGATAAAATAGATTTAATAGAGAATTTGGGGGATAAAAAAAGCAAGAATTTTGGCAGTAAGAGAAGTTCTTGGACTTAATGTAAGATCCACTTCTAAAATATTGCGTGGGTTCTGTATGGGCAAATGTATTGAATTTTAAGAGAGAAAAGATAGGTTCACTTTTTCTTCCACCTCCAAGCTCCCCTTCACTGCAAGGTTCCAAAGTGTCCCAGGCTACATATCCTTTCAGAAGTATTTTGAAGAACTGCTTGGGAAAAAGTCAGGTAGATGCAGATTTACTACTCTTTTTATTAGGTGACTATTTTCTTTCTTTTCTTTCTTTCTCTCTCTCTCTCTCTCTCTCTCTCTCTCTCTTTCTTTCTTTTTTTAAGATTTATTTTATTGTTTGAGAGAAGGAGAGAGAGAGAAGGGGGAGGGCCCAGAGCAGTTTCCTTAGTTGTGACATGGCTTCATTCCACACAGGTGGACTTGTGACTGTGTGGGGCAGGAACTGAACTTGGGCCTCCTGCATGGGAGGTAAAAACTTTTGCTACTGTGCTATCCTGGTGGTTACCAGTTGCTCCACAGTCCAGCATATGGGTTTGCATGGGTCGGGGCCGAAATTTGATCCCCAGACCTGCTGGTTGCAAGGCAAGCACTCAACCTGCTGAGCTATCCCGGTATCCCCATGGAGTGATACCATTTTAAAGTAGAATTTTGACGAGAGAGAGGTGATCACTTGCAATTTATTTCTACTCTACTTATGGGCCAAAGTCAGAACACATACTTTAAAATGAAGAAACCGGGGAAGCCGGGATGGCTCAGTGGGTTAGGCGCTCACTTTGCAGCGCCGGGGACCGGGGATCGAATCCCGGCCCCGGCCCGTGCGGAACCATATGCTGAACTGGGAGCTCCCCCAGTTCAGTTCTCTCTCTGTCTCTGTCTCTGTATCTCTCTCTCTCCCTGTCAAAAATTTAAATAAATAAATAAAATATATATTTAAAATGAAGAAACCAACTAAGAATTCAAAGATGAAACTGAGAAAATTAAGCCTGATTAATTTCTGATGTTGAGTTTTCAAAAGGAATTTTGAAATAACTGAATAAACAAGCTTCAACGTTAACTAAATATTCCTAGAATTGGTGCAACTTCCATAAAGTGTTCTCTGCGCCATTAATTTTCTCAAGATTATAGGAAACAATGCTTAGCGTATCGCCTTTATAATTTTCTCCAGAACTGAGAATCTCATGATCATTTCTTTTGGCACCATGTTTTCCCCTGGTGTTTTGTTCATTTAGCTTTGGATTGCTGCTATAATTTACTATCATTCTTAATGAAGACATATCTTCAACAAGTGTGTATTTTTTACCATTGAAAATGAAGCACTTAATTGTGTCACATTTACAAAAAAATTTGAATCACTTTTGACACTCCCTCTACACAGTATATTTTGTACCCTAAGAATTTATCAGAAGATGTTTAAACTCCCAGCAGTGCCAACCAAGATGGATTGGTGTGAGCCTGAGAAACAGTTTCTGGACACCGACTTTATGGTGTCAAGAGGGAAGGTTGCAGGGAGGGATCTGAGGAAGGAGTGAAGTCTCTGTGCAGGCCCAGTAGTCACAGATACTTGGGCATTGCCCCAGGCAGTGTGCATCCTTCCCCATGGTGCAGTCACGAACATTCTTTCAGAGTCACCCAAGTTCTCTGGTTTCTGCCTTGTACCTCCAGTGCAAGACCTGGGGTACTAAGGGACTTTTTTAAAGGTGCCTTCTGGTGTGACATGTCCCAGCATGCTGCTTCCTGGACCACTCTCTAGGGCTCTGCACACTGCATTCCCTAGACTCAGACACCTAGACCTGCTGCCTCAGTGCCTGATCCAGTGACCTGAGCTTCTGCGCACGGTGGTGGAGGTGGCATCATGGTGGGGGGTGGGGAGCACAGAGGAGAGGAATCATACATTAACTACTGACAGGGACTAGAGCCAGGGATAGCTGAAGAAGGGCGTGTCATCCAAATGGATATTGTATAGGCACAAGCATCTGCCAGAAAGGGGAGGGATGGGTTGAAGAGAAGTGACTAGTGGGTGTGTATTTGTGTATAAAGTGGGGGAGAGGGGACTTTCCAGAAGATGTACAGATTGGAAATTGCAGGGTGTGCTTCAAAACTTTGCAAGTAGTTTGGTTTTGCAGAGCAACAGAAATGCTGGGAAGCTGTAGGTTATGGGAGATGGTGCTTTCTCTATTGTCCCCAGCTCGATTTTTTTTTCTAGAGGACCCTGAAGGGTTGAAAGCAGGGACAGGTTTTAATCACACTTGATTTTTAGAGAGACTTTTATCCCTATGACATCTGATCCTGGAAGGGATGCTGGGATAGCTCATCAGGTTGGGCACTTGCCTTGGCAACTGCAAGGTCCAGGAATTCAATCCCAGCCCCGGCCCATGCTAACCCATATGCTGAACTGCGGTACAACTGGTGACTGCCAGGATGGCAGTGAAGGTTCTTGCCTCATGCGAGAGGCCCCCAGTTTGGTTCCCGCATGTTCCCGCCCCATGCGGCCCCATATCCACCTGTGTGGAATGAAACTGTATTACAACTAATGATGTACGACTATGTAGACTGCCCTGGGCCCTCCCCCTTCTTTCTCTCTCACCTTCTTTCAAACAATAAAATAAAAACAACAACAACAGCAAAACCATTAGAGAAACCCGTTGACCAAGGTTGCAGTAAGATAGACCACCAATATTACTGTTTTAGTAGGGTATTGGGAGAAGACAGGGAAAGGTTTTTATAGGTTTTAGTGCTACAGTTGGGTGATTTTAAAGGGAATTTGACAAGAGTAAGCCCTAATGTAAACGATGGGTTTGGGTGATAATGATGTTTTGGTATATGTTCACTGGTTATAACAAATGTAGGACTTTGGTGTGGAATGTTGATAGGGAGTAAGGTTGTGTGTGAGCGGGGACAGGGTGTATATGGGAACTCCCTGTTCCATATACTTACTTATTCCCCATATAATTTCTGCTCAGTTTTGCAAAATGAAAAGTTTAATTAAAACATTTAAAAAGAGTTTTGCAGGGTGGGTTGGGATTGGGCAGAGTTATGACATGCTGGTTTTTAAAATTTTTATTATTTTAATAAAAATTTATGTATTTAAGGTGATGTTTTGATATACATAGTAAAATTATGACTATAGTCAAGCTAATTAGCATATCCCTCTGTATCCTGGAAAGTTGCTGACAGTTGATTTCAGGTGCTCTCACCACACACACACACACACACACACACACACACACGGTAACTATGTGGGTACGTGCTAGTTTGGGATTGTGGGCCCCACAAGTTGAGGGTCTTGAGCTAAGCTATTGAACCTTATAAGGAAGTAGTCCTACTTCGTTTACAGCCTTTTCTTTCTAGAGTGTTTCTTGCAGCAAACAGCTAGATTATGTTTGTTTGACCTCAGTATTTTTTTATTTTATTTATTTATTTTTGACAGAGAGAGAGAAAGAGAGAGGGGGAGAGAGAGAGAGAGAGAGAGAGAGAGAGAGAGAGAGAGAGAGATACAGAGATACAGAGACAGAGAGAGAACTGAACTGGGGGAGCTCCCAGTTCAACATATGGTTCCGCACGGGCTGGGGCTGGGATTTGATCCCCAGCGCCGCAAAGTGAGCGCTTAACCCACTGAGCCATCCCGGCTTCCCCATAACCTCAGTATTTTTTGACATAGGAACAGGAAATTTGTTTCACTTCTCAGTGAAGGAGATAGTATCATGATATTGTAGAATAGTTCTGATAACTAAACTCTAGACTACTTTCACCATTATTTCTCTTTATTTCTCTTTCTCTCCCTCCCTCCCTTCTTTTTTCCTTCATTCCCTTTTTCTTTCTTTTCTTTTCTTTTCTCTTTTTTCTCTTTTATTTTCTTTCTCTTTCTTTCTTTTCCTCCCCTCCCCTCCCCTCCCCTCCCCTCCCCTTCCCTGCCCTCCCCTCCCCACACCTTTTTTTTCTTTTCTGTATCACAACTTATCCCCAGGTTTCTGATTTGGAAAGTTGTACTTAGAACACTCATTTTCTAAGGCAATCTTTCCACTACCATTTTTAAGTGAGAAACTACAGAACAAACCTAAATTCATATTTAACTTCAAACCCCATGCAACTAGATTACTTGAAACACATAGACATGTGTATGCTTTTGTTGGTCATAGGCTTTTCTGTTTATTGTTCAAGCCAAGAGATGGAGAGCTTATTGACTATCACATTTTCCACACTTAAAAAATTAATAACTCACACATAATCAGTGCAAAATATTCAATTTGCTTTCCAAAGGTCTAACAAATACTCTTTTTCAGTTTGTTTATTTTGGTTTTTGTTCTTTTGAAAACTATATTCATTTGTCTGACACTATTTATGTTGTAATAATTTCTAAATCAATTCAGTTTCAGGGTCTAGGTGTTAAAATAAGGTCTATACTGTAAGGTCTCTACTGGCCGATTGACTGAAAAGACTGGTTGATGATTTCTTGCACAGTTCTTTGCTCAGAGGAATATGCATTTCTTATTTTCTGTTTTCAAGGAGAAACTAATCTGCCATACCTGTGGCACAGGGAATCCTGCTCACTTGAAATACTGTGTCACCTGTGAGGGGGCCTTGCCTTCATCACAGGAGGTAAGTTGACTGCATGTGCCAGTTCAGTATTGAGTGCCTGCTAAGTGTTCGCTGTTAATGATAATGAATAAATATAATCTGTAAAGCATGGAGGAAGTGGGGGTATGGGGAGAGACCAAAAGAAACCTCTCAAGGTAAACTGAACGCAGTATTTCTAAATGTGGAGAGGAGATTATAGGTTCACCAATATGAAATTGTTTTCAAAGTCTTAACTTCAAGGGGATTCAATAAAATTGGTGACTTCTTCTAATTTTATTTAGTAGCATTGCATGGAAGGCTGGCAGCAGCCAGTAGGGCAATGGACCATTCGTATTTCATTTACAGTCAGGTATGTCTTTATTGACAGTGCCAGGCTGTTTTTTGAAATTGAGAACACTGTGTGCAACTATTTCTGGGTTTCCTATAAGCCTATTTTGAGTGTTTAAATTTAAGGAATAGGAATATGTGCAATTTAAATATATACATATGAGAGTATACATACTTATTTCTTGACCATTTGGGAGGATTGTGCTCATCTTAAAGAGATTCCTTGGGAAACTGGACAAATGGGTGATAATTACTGTGGTCAACATGGTTATTATCACATAGGGATGTATTTGATTCCTGGGGTTGTTGAAACAAATTGAGTGGCTTAAACAACAGAAATGTATTACCTCATAGTTCTGGAGTCCAAAAGTCCAAAATCAAGGTGTTGGCAAGGCCATGTTCTCTTTGAAGCTCTAGGGAAGGTACTGCTCCATGCCTCTCTCCTAGCTTCTGGTAGCCTCAAACTTCCCTTAGCCAAGGACATACCACTCCAGTCACATGACTGCCTTCACCTTGTATGTCTTCCCTCTGTGTGTGTGTATCTCTGTGTCCATTATTTCTCATTTTTATAAAACAACCATCATATTGGATTAAGGCCCACCATAATGACCTCATTTTAGTTTTTTTTTTAAAGATTTATTTTGTTTTTGATAGAGATAGAGAGAGGCAGAGACAGAGATAGACAGAGAGATGGGGGAGGGCCCCAGAGCAGTCTCCATAGTTAAACTTCATCAGTTTTCGACATGGTTTTGTTCCACACAGGTGGGTGGGGGCCGTGCAGAGCGAGAACTGGGCTGGGGGCCTCCCGCATGGGAGGCACACCCTTCGAGCCAGGGACTGAACCAGGGGGCAAGAATTGAACTGGGGGCCTCCCGCTTGGGAAGCACACCGCATTTCAGCATATGGGTCCACACAGGCTGGGGCCGGGATTCAATCCTCGGTCCCCAGGGCTACAAAGCGAGTGCTTAACCCGCTGAGCCATCCTGGCTTCCCCTCCACAAATTTCTTTAGCAACATCTTAGAAATTTATATAAATTGAATTTTTATTATAATTCAATTTTATTTTTATCATGATTTCTATTTTTTTTAAAAAGATTCATTTTATTGTTTGAGAGTAGGTGAGTGAGATAAGAGAGAGAGAGAGAGAGAAGGGGGAGGGCCCAGAGCAGTATCTATAGTTGTACATCATTAATTGTGACATGGTTTCATTCCACACAAGTGGATGCTGGGCATGTGGGATGGGAACCAAACCAGGGGGCCTCCTGCATGGGAGGTGAGAACTTCTGTTTCTGAGCCATCTTAGTGGTTACCAGTTGTTACCAGAGTTCGGCATACAGGGTTTGCATGGGCTAGGGCTAGGAATTGAACCCTGGATCTTGCGATTGTGAGGCAAGTGCTCAGCTGCTGAGCTATCCTGGCACCCTATAATTTCTTTTCTAATTAATCCGTGACTTCTTCTTTGACCTATGATCTGTAAGTTGGTTATTTAATTTCTAAATATATGGTATTTCCCTTGTTGTCTTATTGTTACTGATGTATAATTTAATTCCATTCTAGCAGAAAGCATATTCTGTGTGATTTTAATTATTTTAAATTAATGAGAATTGTTTTATGACAAGTATATAGTCTATCCTACAAAACATATTAGTTATATTTGAAAAGAATGTGTTCAATTGTCAAAGTGTGATGTTATACAGATTTTATATGCCTTTGCCAATCATTGACTAATTGTTCTAACAAATGCTGAGAAAGAGAAACTAAAACCTCCAGCTATGATTCTGGAATTTTTTAAAGTTTTTTCTTTAATTCTATCACTTATTACATTATATATTTTGTTAGGCATATAAATATTTTTTATTGTTATGTCTTTCTGATTAATTTAACTTTTATTATTATAAAATATCTCTCTTTATCTCTTATAAAACCTTTCTTCCTGAAACCTGTTTTATCCTGTACTGAGAGAGCCACTATTTTTATTGTTTAAATGGAATATTTTTTCCTATATGTTTACTTTTAGCCTGTGTAGTTGTGTCTTGTCTGTGGTTTAAATGTAGTTGCATTTTCTTTTTCTTTTTCTTTTTTTTAAAATCCATTGTGACAATTGCTATATTTTAAGTGGAATGTTTAGTCCATCAAAGTATATTGTAATTATTGATATAGTTGAGTTTTGATCTCCCACTTGAGTTCTACTTTTTAATTACTTGATTTCTACTTTTCTTATTTGGTTTGTTCCCTTTGTTTCTACCTTTCTGCCTTTTTGGGTTATTTGAATAATCTTTAGAATTACATTTTAATTTTCCTGTTTGGCTTTTTAGTGGTATTTCCTAGCATTGTTTTTTTTGTAATTGCCCTAGAGATTAAAATGTACATCTTTAGCTTTTTAGTCTAATTATTATTGTATTACATCAGGTAAAATACAGAAATCTTGCCTCCATATAGGTTCATATTCTTTTACCCCCACCATTTATGTTACATCTATATACATTATAAACCCTATGAGAATGTTGTGATTTATGCTTTAAGCAATTATATGGTGGGCTTTCCCTCATTAGGGTGACCAGACGTCCCGCTTTTGGTGGGACAGTCCCGATTTTTAACAATTTGTCCCGCGTCCCGCGGCGTTTTAAAAAAGTCCCAATTTTTGGAAAGAATGCATGACAAGCTAGGGAATGGCGGGAGATAGAGCAAATTTTTAATCAAGAACCCCCTCCCTGCCGGTCAATGGTGTCCCACTTTACCAATGTTAAAATCTGGTCACCTTACTCAAGGTAGCAGAGTAGGTAAATGCTGTGCTTCCTTTCATGGCTAATCAAAATTACAGCTAAACTACAGAACAACCATCATTGAGAGTCACCCAAAGTCTGGCTGAACAGAAGTTGTATAACTAAGGAAATACAGAAGAAACCACCTTGAGACTGGTAGGGGTAGAGCTGCAAAATAGGCTGGTCACACACTCACATATGGTGGTTAAACATTGGGAAGGATAGCTTGGCTACGGAGGTCCTCCTTGATTAGGAAAGAGTCTCAGCCCCACACCAGACCCCCCAGCCCAGGGTTCCTGTGCCAGGAAGAGAAGTCTTCGCAACTTCTGGCTGTGAAAACCAAAGGAGATTGTGGCTGAGTGAAATGGAAGGCTGCTGGAGTCCCGGGTATTCTTCTTAAAGGGCCCATGTACAGACTTACTCACTGATGGACTCACTCACTCTGAGCTCCATCACTGGGTGAGCCAGGGACATACAGGCAGGAAATGAATTGTCTACTTTTAGGGTTGAGGGCTGGAGGACAGCTTCCTTTCAGAGAGAAGCCATCTTTCCTTTGTTGATCCCTCTGCCATCCCAGTATGTAAATTGTAGGCGACCACCATATCTTACTCTCCATGAACCTAGTTAACACTGTTTGCCTCACCCTGGTGATTCCCTGAGACTCCACCCTACCCAACTGATAAGCCTACCCAAGTGGGTTCCAGAGACTTTTCCATTCCAATGGCCTGTCTTCGCTCATGCCACAGGCTTTCCTAAAATCTCTCAAAGCCTCACAAACCCTAACAAGTAGCATGTGGCCTCAGTGTGCCCTGTACCTCTTACTAAGCAACCTGAGCTGACACTAGTGGCAGCTGGCCTCAGTTCCCAGCTAAGCCTCTCCCAGGCACCTCTAAGTCCAGCAGCTATCTGCAGATCACTTTGTAGCTCATACCAAGTGGACTCAGGCAGGGTATAGGCAGTGGCTGACCTTGGACTGCAATAGACACCCTCCCAAGAGGGCCCAGAACCAACAAACTCATCAAGTAGCTTCAAACCACACCAGAGCACCACCCAACAACTTCCACATATGACAAACCCAAAGGGCAGACTGGGCAGGCACCAGAGCCCTACTAAAGTGAATCCTGCTTTATAGGGTCAGCCCATGCATAACAGCTCCTCCACTGTAATAACAGTCAGTCCTCACAACCTATCAACCTGAGGGTCAGTCCCTCCAATTGACATGTGAACAACAACCAAGGCTCAACTATAATGGGAGGGCACCACCCACAACCCCCACAAGGGACACACTGGTGCACCTAGCTAAGGTGACCAGGGAGACTATGCCACTGGGCCCCACAGGACACCTACTACATAAGGTTACTCTACTAAGACCAGCAGATAGAGCAGCTCTACCTAATACATAGAAACAAATACAGGGAGGCAGCCAAAATGGAGAGACAAACAAACATGCCCGAAATAAAAGAACAGAACAAAGCTCCAGAAAAATAATTAAACAAAATGAAGATAGCAGTCTACTAGATGCAGAGTTCAAAACATTAATTAATCTGGAAACTATCTAATTGTTACCAACCAATGTCACCCCGATAAATTTAACAATAAAAAAAAGACATTGATTATAAAGATGCTAGTTGATCTTAGTGAGAACTTCAACAAAGCAGCAGAAAACATAAAAATGGAGATATAAAACACAAACAAGAATCAATCAGAAATGAAGACTACAGTAACTGAAACTAAAAATACGTTAAAGAGAAACAACAGTAGATTAGATGAAGCAGAGGACTGAATCAGCACTTTGCTAGAAGGTGGGCTTCTTTTCTTGACCGACTCACCTTGGTCTCTGTGCGCCTCCTCATGCCTTTGAGATCCCACTGCAGTCAGAAGCTGCCACGCCTGTGCTTCACAGTTTTCCTGGACCCCTCTTCTGGCTTCACTGGGAAGGGTGGGGGCAGGGTTTGTTGGAAAAGGCTCATGTCTGTTTCCCAGCTATAGCTGACTGAATGCAAACACTGGGTGGAGCTGAGGGGGGCTGAGCTTTGGGAAAGAGCAAGGGGAAGCAGCCAGGTTCTGTGTCCAAAGCTGCACAGCGCTCCAACTGGGGCCCTACCTCATCAAGGGCCACTCTCTGCTTCAGCTGCCACCTGTTCCATGCTTCTGCCACCCATGCGGTCCTCCAGCCACTGTCCCCACCCTCCAGCTGCTCATGCCTTGCTCTAGCCACCCATGCTGCACTCCGGTCCCCAGTGCTGCTCTCTGGCTGCTGTACCAGGACCAGCCTGGATGAATGAAGTTCCTGAGTTCGAGCGGTGGGAATTGAAGACACCCAATGACCTGCCGACTGCCCCTCAATAAGGACAGCCCCGAATAGCTTTATTAGTTAACTTTTATAGTATACATGTGTGTCATTACAAGAGAACATCAGATATTACTTATCTCAGCTAAGCCTAGTCCAAGGGCATCTTTATTTCAAGCACATAGCCATTTCTTTGTAAGCCTTTTTTGCTTGTAAGCCTTTTTTGCTTCTAGTTTCTAGCTTACTGGCTTTCTGTAATACTATGTTGCAAATTGCCAGCTCATAAGCCTTCATGTGAAACATCACACAAGCATCTAATTTCTGTCCCTTCCAGGAGGTTGGGGGTGCTGAGACCCTGGCATCAAGGCCCCTGGAGAGCCTTCCCTGTCAAGCATATGACCAGCTTCCTACAGGTTGCTCCCTCCATGCTATGGCTGCCTAGGCAATGCTACGGCTACTCTCCCTGCACTCTTGCCACCCACACCAGGCTACAGCCACCCACACCCCACTTCTGCCATCTGCCCTGTACTCCAGCCACCTGTGCCTCCACTCATGTCGGTTCTTAGCCCCCAACCCACCTGGAATCGTGCTGTGCTTCATCCTGTGCTCCCAGGCCCCCACCTCAGACTCCTCTGCCAGTTTCTAGGTCGGTCTCTGGGTTAGTCTCTGGGTCAGTCTTCGGGTCATGCCCCACAACGTGTCTCTCCATTGCTGCCTTTCCTTCTCTCGCTCACCTCCCTTCCTCTAGCCTTTAAGTGTTTTCTTGCAATGAATGGGTCTCTCAGCTGAGGGCTGTGTGTTGCTTAGGGAGTCTCTGGTTGGATTGTAGTTGTTCAAGTCATTGTATTTTCCAGGAATGGTTTCAAGACTCTCCTCTCACATTGCCATCTTTTCATTTTAAGGTTTATTTTATTGTTTGAGAAAGAGGTGGGGAAAGAGAGAGAGAGAAGAGGGAGGGCCTAGAGCAGTCTTCACAGTTGTACATTACTAGTGTTATGAAAATCAGGAGATGCAGAGATGACCCTAGCACCAGGAATGTCTTGAAAAATCAAGCTGAGCAGATGGCCAGCTCTCTTTGCTTAATCTTGCAAAGAGCTTTCCTCATTGCTGGCTTTTTATTTATATTCCATTAATACAAATACATACATGAAAACAATCATCAAAACATACAATCAAGAAAACACAGGAACAGGAGTATATTCTGTTCCCATAAAAAACAAAATTAGAGAGTTTAAGACTCCCTTTAAGCTTCATAAAAAGTTCTCCAGCGTTCCTTTAAGCTTCAGCACATAATCCCCAGCATCCGTTCTTGCCTCTGCAAAAACTGCGCTTAGCATCCATCTAAGCTTCAGCCAAAGTTCCCTGAGAATGCCTCTCAGCTTCAGCTAAGATTCTCTGAGAATGAATACCTCATTCTCAGACCCTGTTCCCCTAATCAGGAAGTACTTGTCCTTCCTTTCATATTTAGATACCCCCTTCTTTCAGGTTCCTTGAGACTTGTTTACACTATCCTGTCAGGAGGCTGACCATGAGCCATCGCTGTTTTCAGGGCTGTGGTCTCCTACATATCAGTCAAATGTTCCAAGACTCAAGCCACCTAGTTTTCGACATTCTCTAATTCCTTTTCCCTACAGTTACTTGAGGCCTGTATACACAATCCTGTAACAAGGCTGACTATAAGCCATCCCTGTTTTCAGGGCAGCGGTGTCTGCGTATCAAGAGAGTGTTCCAAGACTCAAGTCACATAATTTTTAACTTTCTGTACACACTAGTGTCAACATAGTTTCATTCCACACAGGTGGATGTGGGGCTACACAGGATGGGAACCCAACTGGGGGCCTTCCACATAGGAGGCATGCCTCAGTTCATCATATGGGTTTGCACAAGCCAGGGCCGGGATTCAGTTCCCGGACCTTGGGGCTGCAAGACAAGCTCTCAACCTGTTGAGCTATCCTGGAATGTCCTCACATTGCCATCTTGATGTTCTCAAATCAGCAATTTGGAAGAGAAGGTAGCAGAAAACGCCCAATCAGAACAGAACAAAGAAAAGGAATTCAAAATATAAGGATAGTTTAAGGGGCATCTGGAACAAAATCAAAAGTACTGACATTTGCATAAAAGGGATACCAGAAGAAGAGAGCAAGGAATTGAAAACCTATTTCAAGAAACAATGATGGGGGAAAGCCAGAGTGGGTTAAGCACTCGCTTTGCAGCCCCGGAGACCGAGGATAGAATCCTGGCCCCAGCCCGTGCGGAACCATATGCTGAACTGGGGAGTGCCCCCAGTTCGGTTCTCACTGGGGTGAGACTCCAGCCTAGTTCCTGTCCTGTGCAGCCCCGCCCACCTGTGGAATGAAACTATGTGGAAAAACCAATGATGTGCAACTATGGAGACTATTCTGGGCCCTCCCCTTTCTTTCTGACTCTATATCTCTCTTTCACTCTCTCTCTCTCTCTCTGTCAAAAACAATAAAAATAAATCTTTAAAAAGAAACAATGGGGAAAGCCGGGATGGCTCAATGGGTTAAGCGCTCACTTTGCAGCGCCAGGGACCAAGGATCGAATCCCAGCCCCAGCGGACCCATATGCTGAACTGGGAGCTCCCCCAGTTCAGTTCTCTCTCTGTCTCTGTCTCTCTCTCTCTCTCAAAAATAAATAAATAAAAAATATATATTAAAAAAAGAAAGGAAAAGAAACAATGATGGAAAACTTCCCTAAACTGGTGAAGGAAATACGGTAAATGTACAAGCCCAAAAAGTGCAGAGAGTCCCAAACAAGATGAACCCAAAGAGGCCCATACTAAGACACATCATAAATAAAATGCCAGAGCATAAAGACAAAAAGAGAAACTTAAAAGCAGGAAGAGAGAAGCATTTTGTTACCTGCAAGGAAGCTCCCATAAGACTTTCAGCTGATTTCTCAAAAGAAACTTTACAGGCCAGATGGGATTGACACAAAATATTCAAAGTGATGAAAAAGAAGAACCTACAACTAGATTATTCTACCCAGAAAAACTATCCTTTAGAATCGTAGGACACATTCAGAATTTCCCAGACAAGAAAAAGCTAAAGGAGTTCATCACCAACAATCCAGTATTATGTGAAATATTAAAGGAACTTTCTTGAAGAAGAAGATCAAAAATATAAATAAAAACAAAAAAACACTTAGGGGAAGCTGGGATGGCTTAGTGGGTTAAGCGCTCACTTTGCAGCGCCGGGGACTGAGGATCAAATCCTGGCCCCGGCCCGCACGGACCCATATGCTGAACTGGGGAGTGCCCCCAGTTCAGTTCTCTCTTTGTCTCTGTATCTCTCTCTCTCTCTGTCAAAAACAATAAAAACAAATAAAACAAAACAAAAAAATATAAATACTAAAATGACAAAAACCACATATCTATTAGCAATTACTTTAAGATTTATTTTATTGTCTTTGAAAGAGAGACACAGAGAGAAGGGGGTGTGCCCAGAGCAGTCTCCATAGTTGTATGTCATCAGTTTTCCACATTGTTTTATTCCACACAGGTGGGCAAGGGCAGTGTAGGGCAGGAAGTGGGCTGGGGGCCTCCCACATGGGAGGCACACCCAACTCAAGCCAAGGGCTGAATTGGGGCAGGGGGAGGATGGTGAGAAATGAACTGGGGGGCCTCCTGCATGGGAAGCACTCCCAGGTTCAGCATGTGGGTCCACATGGGCTGGGGTCAGGATTCGATCCTCGGGCTCTGGGGCTACAAAGCGAGTGCTTATCCCACTGAGCAATCCCAGCTTCCCCAACAATTACTTTAAATATCAAAGGATTAAATACTGCAATCAAAAGACATAGGGTGACTGAATGGATAAGAAAGCAAGACACTTAACATATATTGCCCACAATAAACTAATTTCAGGTCAAAAGACACACACAAACTAAAAGTAAATGGATGAAAGAAGATATGTTATGAAAATTGAAACAAACAAGCTGTGGTAACAAGATGTATACAGACAAAATAGTCCTTAAAGCCTATCACAAGAGACAGAGGACCAGTAATCCCACTTCTTGGTATTTATCTGAAGAAACCAAAAACACTACTCTGAAGGGACTTGTGCATCCATGTGTTCATTGCAGCTTTATTTACAATAGCCAAGATAAAGAGGCAACCTGGTGTCAATCAATGGCAGAACAGGCAAAGAAAAGGTGGTACATATACACTATGTAATATTACTCAGCCATAAAAAGGAATGAAATCTTGCCATCTGCAACATGGGTGGACCTAATGGGTATTGTGCTAAGTGGAGTAAGTTAGACACAGCCAAATGCCATATGATTTCACTTATGAGTATATGTGAAATCTCAAAAATAAAATAAATGAATAAACAAGAGAAACAAATTCATAAATACAGAGAGTATTTTGATGGTTGCCAGTCAGAGAAGGGTTGAAGGCACCAGTGAAAAAGAGAAAGGAATTAAGAAGTTCAAACTGATAGTTACAAAATAATCATGAGGTTATAAAGTATAGCATAAGGAATATAGTCCATAATATTGGTGCTAGATTTATCGGGGCGATCACTTTGTAAGTTATACACTCATAAATATCACTTATGTTGTATGTTTGAAACTAGTAAATATTGCATGTCAACTGTAATTGAAAATAAAAATTATTTTTAAAACAATTATATGGTTTATAAAGAATTAGGAGGAAAAAGCAAAAAAAGATAGAAACATTTTTTTTTTATGTACACAGATATTTACCATTTCTGATGTTCTTCACCCTTATCTGAGGATCCAAGTCTCTCTCCAGGGTCATTTTCTTCAAACAGAATTCTCTTTATCATTTCTTATAGTGCAGGTCTACTGGCAATGAATTGTCTAAGTTTTCTTCTATCCAAAAATGTCTTTTGTTAACCTTTATTCTCAAAAGGTTGATAGTTACTTTCTTTCAAAACTTTAAGGATGTTCTGCTCTTCCCATGATTTTTTTTTTAATTGTTAAATTTATTGGGGTGGCATTGCTTGTTAACAATTACATTGTGTCCAGGTGTACAATTCTACATTACATTGTCTATACATTGCATTATGTGCTCACCACCCAGAATCAGCTCTTTCCATCACCATATATTTGATGCCCCCTCCCTACTCCCCACCCCAGCTCTCCCACCCACCTCCCCCCTCACCCTCACTAACCACTAAACTGTTGATTGTGTCCATGAGTTTTTGTGTCTGTTACTTTCAGTTTTATATTCCACCTATGAGTGAGATCATGTATTTCTCGATTCTTTCATTCTGACTTATTTTGCTTAATAAGATGTTTTCAAGGTCCATCCATGTTGTCACAAATTGCTGTATTTTCCATGGTTTCTGATCAGAAGCCAGATGTTAATCAGACTGATATTACCACATATGTGGTGTGTCCTTTTTCTCTTGCTGCTTTTATGGTAAAAGGTGAAAGATTTATACTATTTGAAGAGAAACCAGAGTATCTTGCTGCTTTTAAGATTTGCTTTTTATCCGTGGTGTTCAAAGATTTGGGTATAATGTACCTCAGTGTGAACTTAATTGAACATATTATAACTAAATTTTTTTCTTTCATCAAATTTGTGAATTTTTCAGCCATGATTTAATGATTTTTCTACTATACTCACCTTCTGCTTTCATTCTTGATTTCAAGTATACATTTGTTGAATTGTTTGATATAATCTAATAGGTCCCTGAGGTTCTGGTCATTAAAATTTGCCCCCTCCTCTTTATATTGTATTTCTATTTATCTATCTTCAAATTTACTTACTCTTTCCTTTATCATCTCCTTTTAGCTGGTAAGTACATCCATTAAATGTTTTATTTCAAATACTGTACTTTTCATTTGTGTCTCTTTTGCTTCTATTAATCTCCTGAAATTTCCTATCTTTTTATTCATAGTGGGAAGAATATATACTTTAAAATTTTGGTTGTTAATTTCAACATCTGGTTCATCTTGGAGTTGGATTCAACTGATTTTCTTTTTTTTTTTTTAAGATTTACTTTTATTGTTTTTGACAGAGAGAGAGAGATACAGAGACAAAGAGAACGGGGAGGGCCCAGAACAGTCTCCACAGTTGTACATCATTGGTTTTTCCACATAGTTTCATTCCACAGGTGGGCATGGGGCTGCACAGGGCAGGAACTGGGCCGGGGTCTCATCCCAGGTGAGAACCAAACTGGGAGCACTCCCCAGTTCAGCATATGGATCCACATGGGCCGGGCCGGGGCTGGGCTTCGATCCTCAGTCCCCAGGGCTGCAAAGTGAGTGCTTAACCCACTGAGCCATCCCAGCTTCCTCTCAATTGATTCTCTTTTCTTTTAAGAGCATTTAGTTTTAGTTCATTGTAGGCAGTACATTCTCCAAACTAGTCATGTATATTATTGCCTGCTAAATCAGATACAAACAAACAAACAAACAAACAAAATAACCATAACAACAGAAACCCAGCACTTAGAGAATAATAACAGGATCCAGAAGAACCACAGCTTAATATTTATAATGCCAAGATACAATATGAAAATCCTCAAGATACTAAAAAATCAAGAAAACTGGTTTTTTGGAGGTAGAGTCAGGAGCAAAAAGTCTGGTCCATGTTCAGATATTTCACCTTTGACTGAGTTGCTTTCACTGTTTTGTGCATATATTATTCATGGGTCAGTAAGAAATGTGAGTACACAGAATTTGGCGATCTCATCTCCATCTCTTTTCTTTCTGGGAGCTCCCTACCTCTTCAGTAGCCACACTACACTAATGAGCTGGCAAATTTTATGAGAAAACTCATCTATTTCCAAATCAAATCTGTTGCAATTTTAGGGTTGTCTTTTGTTGATAGTTATTTGTTTATCTCTGTGACTTAACATAGCTTCAAACTTTATGTGACTCTCCCATCATAAAACTGCAATTAATAATTTTCCAAGGAACTAAAGAGAAAAAATAGGTTAGGTTAGGAAAGCATAATAAAAGAAAACAGTGGTACTGTACTTGGGAATTCTTGGAACGATCTTGCTGATAGGTTTAAGTAAATTGCCAAGCAAAAGATTTATATTCCCAGACATTTTGGACTTACATAAATAGTAAAATAACTTAAATTGATTTTATTAATTTGCAATGATATAGTTGTTTTTGGATCTCACCTATCAACAAACCTGTTTCAAGAACAATTACAAAATTGAATTTGTTTTCAAAATTGTATTTTTATCTGAATGGTATATCAGAGTTTAGATGTCTCAATGAGAGCATTTATCATTGAAGTGCCATTAAAGTAACAATGCATGTTCCATCTGATAGCTTTATGTCTTTTCTTTGTTTAGCAGCATTAATATGAATGGGGTAAGATTACTTTTCTTTCTTTAAAGCAATGTTATATTTAAAAATTCACTTGAACACTAGATACATTTAAACAGAAGATCTTGAAGGCTTTATATTTAGAAACCCAGATCAGCAAGTTTTTATCAAAACCCTGTTTTAACAGTAGGATAAGTTGAAATTTAAGTCTGAAGCAAAAGTGTGTAAGGGGTTTTTTTCCCTTTTGATTTATCCCAAGGAGTTGCCTCTCATTGCAGAGAAATGGGGTGAGCGTAAATATACACAAAACAAATTTTTCTCAGTCTCTGGGAATATTGGGGGCTGATGTGGCCTCTTTCTGGGGACATGTCTGTTCTAAGATAACATCAGCCTTTGAGGGGAAATTGTCCTTAGGAAACATTTTCCCTCGGGTGTGCATTGTTAGTATTATATATATGGGATATACAAGTATGACAGTACATCTATTCAGTTATCCGTTGAGTCATTCATTCATTCATTCATTCATTTATTCATTCATTCAATAACTACTTGAATGACTCATCTGTCAAGGTACCAGCTACTGTGCTAATGGAGAAAAATGTGAAACAATAGTCCTTAAAAATATCAAGATCTAGTGGAAAGCAAGATGAGAAGGGAAGGAAGCTGACATATGGAACCTGACCCTGAGCTAAGCATTCTTACATACATAATTGCATTAACCATCTCATATTCCCCTACAGACCTGTGAGGAATTTGTTGTACTGAAGAGGCTGCATGGAGTCATGGATAAAAGTCATGGCCTGCATTCAAATCTTGTGTCTTACCCTCACTGACTCTGTGCCTCAGTTTTCCTCTCTGTAAAAGGGATTATTTACTGGTACACCACCTTTGCGGGTCTCTCACGTGGTTGATGTGAGGGTACAGTGCTGCACGTAGTAGGTGATCACAGAGCAATGATGAATACTAACATCCCCATTTGTTTGCTGAGAAAATCTATTAGGCAGTAGTGAGTAGGTAGCAGGAATGACGATTGTATAATAATCCAGGTCTACCTAACAAAGTGTCAGAAATTCTCACAAAATGATTCTATTGTCTTCCCAAAATAAAATAATTCTTTAAATGTGTAGGGAGTGGAAAGTAAATTCACATTTTCATATGGAAACCAGAACCCTGAAGGATAGAAGATAAACCTCAATTGTGACCCCTTAGGTAGCTCAACTCTTCTATACTCTTTATTAATTGTAGTATAGTAAATCAACAGTAGGCTTGTTACCATTGGTATTAAAAGTACTAAGGGATGTCAAGATGTGCGAGGCACCAGTTTCATCAGCCTTCTGAGAAGAAGTGTGTGCTCTTAGTTCTAGTTTAGTAATTGGTGAAGCTTATGATAGTTTTCTTCTTTGGGACAGAAATACCTTATTTCCAGGGCTTGCATTGACTTGGGCTTTTTTCTTTGCTGGATTGAGAGGGGGATTGGGGAATGTGGTATTGATCTGCCTGTAAATGCCATTGTGTTCACTAGACCATATGCAGTGGAGATAAAGCTGCTATGCCTACTCAGAAAGGGGAAACCGTTTCCTGCTCCAAGTGTGCTCGCCAGAATCTCCGGGGTGCTTGCTTCTGCGACTGGTGTGGAGCCACGGTGGGTATTTAAAAACTGAGCTTCTTTGTGCTGAGCACCTCACCACCACCCTAGAGCAGGGATCCCCAACCCCTGGGCCATGGACTGGTAGTGGTCTGTGGCCTGTTAGAAACTGGACCACACAGCAAGAGGTGAGTGGTGGGTGAACAAGTGAAGCTTCATCTGTCTTTATAGCTGCTTTTCATCACTCGCATTACCACCTGAGCTCTGCCTCCTTGTCAGATCAGCGGCGGCATTAGATTCTCATAGGAATGCGAACCCTATTGTGAACTGTGCATGTGAGGGATCTAGGTTATGCCCTCCTTATGAGACTAATGCCTGATGATCTGAGGTGGAGCTGAGGCGGTGATGCTAGTGCTGGGGAGTGCTGCAAATACAGATTAACATTAGCAGAGAGGTTTGACTGCACAGAGACCACAATAAACCAATTGCTTTCAGACACATATCAAAACCCAAACTCAGGGCTCCCATTGATCTGCAATATGGTGAGTTGTATAATTATTTTGCTATACATTATAATGTAATAATGATAGAAATAAAATACACAATAAATGTAATGCACTTGCCTCATCCTGAAACCATCCCCTTCTCCCCCAGTTGGTGGAAAAATTGTCTTCCATGATGCCAAAAAGGTCAGGGACTGCTGCCTCAGAGGGAGCCAGGCTCCTCTTCTCCCACACTCTGTGCAAGTCACTTCTTGGGATTTGAGTATTAGCACCTGTGTACCCAAGAATCTGGAGACCAAGTTAATTAAATGAGAGAATGGCCTCATTGCTGTCTTGACTTGCATTTCTTTGTGGTTAAACTTTTTCATGCAATTGTTGACTAGTAGTATTTCTTCTTTTATGAATTATCTGCCTACCTTTTTAAGCAAAAACTCAAAATCATTTATTTGAATAAGTGTCGAAATAAATAATACAAAAGGTTTAGTGTGAAGGGTTAGTCTTCCTTCTCAGCCCAGTCCCACAGCTCCTCTCCCCAGCAGAGTCCCTGTTACCCAGTGTCTGAGGTATTCCGTTAGCCGCTCCATGCATCGGTAAGTAAGCTGGGAGTTTAATATGAACACTGACCCAGTTCTTTTCACCTAGAAATGTGTCTTGTTAATAACCTCATTCTTTTCAATGGTGTCATAATATTCCATTGCCAGTATGTATCATGATATATATATATATTTTTTAAGTTAATTTAATATATTTTTATTTATTTTTTTTTATTTTTGACAGAGAGAGGGAGAGATACAGAGACAGAGACAGAGAGAGAACTGAACTGGGGGAGCTCCCAGCTCAGCACATGGTTCCGCACGGGCCAGGGCCGGGATTCGATCCTTGGTCCCCAGGGCTGCAAAGTGAGCGCTTAACCCACTGAGCCATCCCAGCTTCCCCTGTATCATGATATATTTAGGTCACCCCTTGTTGCTGAACATTTAGGTTGTTTCCAGTTATCTCCTTTAAAACCACAATCCTGTAGAGAATGGTTTTGAATATATTTCTTTGGTACTTGTCTACCCATAAGATAAATTCTAGATAGTAAAATTTCAGGGTCAGAGGCATGTATTATTTTGATGGCTGGAGATTGTATGTTGTGGAAATAATTCATATGGGAAAATTCTGACTCTAATATTCATGAAAATATAAATACTTTTTTCTGTCCTCTAGCCTGGCAGTCCTGCTTGCTACTCTGTTTGCCCTAAATGTGAGGCCAGTAATCACCCATCTGCCAGATTCTGTGGTTCCTGTGGCATTTACTTGAAGTCAACTGCAAAACTTAGTGTGGCCAGCAGGCTGGCTCTGGCTGCTAGAGAAGCTGGCCCTTTTGCTGAGGTGAGGCCTCCACTGTAGTAAGAACCGATGAATCTGTGTACTCTGCCCTGTGAATGAACACAGGGAAAGAGAGCCAAAACATTTAGACCTTCCTGTCACATGGACTTTCAACTCAGTGTGTAAATAAAAGAAATTAATTTAGGTTTTAAATACTTGAGTGATTGTTTCAGAAATTGAATGTCTATGCATTTACCTATTATAGACTGAGGTCTAATTGCATTTGCAAAGCAATAGATATACTGTTACTAGGGAGAAGTACATTTAAAATACATTTAAAATATTCTTGAATTTCTTTTGTAGAACAACAAAGAACTTTTTCCCTGGCTCTTTTATATTTTAGAAAACTTACATCAGGTATATAAAACTGCTTTTGCTATTTATAACAACTGGACATAATTTGAGAAAAATCTCACATTTTCAGAAGGACTTAATCACTCACCCACTTTGTGCTAGCCTTTTATGAATTTCTAAGCTGCATAAAGACTTTTCAGGTGTTGTCTTATCTATTAGAAGGATTCTAAGATTACTAATTCTTAGAATGCACAGGCACTCAATAACTTTGAATTCATTTTTAGGAAGCTCATAACCTTCTTAACCCAGATTGGATTATGGTATATAATAGATATTGGGACTGCTAATAGTCTACATGGCATCTTTGTGCAAATGTGATTTTTCCTCCAGACACTTGAATGACATCTTTTGGAAATTGATTATAATATACTCATTTTGTTACAAAGACATTTTCTTCCATATACTAGAGAAATTGTCCTAATAAATATGCATATGTAATGTGTTCACTATGTGAATGGTACCCCTTTAGATGCAATGCTATTGTTCAGTGCACAACCTACACAACCTTACATGGTGATCCTCTGAGGTCCTCAGGTCCAGATGCAAGACAGTATTTCACAGGAAATGTTGGTGCCCAGTAGTTGGGTGTGTGTGGGTAGTATAGTTTATGCATTATTGAATTGTAGACCTGAGAGGATAGATAGCTTTCAGGCCTCATGAAGGACAGAGAACATCTGTTGACTTGATGAGTTTGAGACAGTAAATGGCCAAAGGGATGGGGCTGGGAGTTACTAAGGGAAAGACAGAAGCAAATAAAATGAGGCAAGAGCTGAAAACCCCTTTTTAGTTCAAAGTACAGTTATTTGGAGATCCTTTTACTTCTGATTACAATTGTATTTTGTGAGTAATAGGAAAGATTAATTAAGTTATATTCTAATATTTTATGTTTCTGCCTTGCTCATAGCCCCGATCTGCCTGGCAGTCCTTAAATGTTCCTTTGCCCAAACCCTATGTTGGGACTAAGAAAGATACAGGTACGCAGACCACTGGTCTGTTCTACCCATCTGGCAAGCTACTAGCAAAAAAGGAACTGGAAATGGCTTCTCAAAAACAGAGGCAGGAGAAAATGAGTGACCACAAACCTCTCCTCACGGCCATCAGCCCAGGAAGAGGTGAGGACCAAGACATGCTTTCATGTTGGGAGGGAACTCACTCTTTCTCTTACAGAAAATTTCACTTTTTACTCCTTTACATTTATTTATATATATAAGAAATAAGTTCCTTTATTTTTCTTTTCAAGTAATTTTCAAATAATAGCTCTTCCTTAAACTTTTAGTACTCATGTTTTGACTCATAGCCCCCTTATGTTTTTTTTCCCTTGTTCTTTAGAGATTTATTTATTTATTTTTATTGTTAAATTTATTGGGGTGACATTGGCTGGTAATAATTACATAGTTTCCAGGTGTACAAATCTACACCACATCATCCATGCATTGTATTATGTGCTCACCACCCAGAATCAGCTCTCCCTCCATCGCCATATATCTGGGTCCCACTCCCAACCCCCCCCACCCCAACTCTTCCAATCCCCTTCCCCCTTAGCCTCAGGTACTCACCAAACAATTGAGTGTGTCCGTAAGTTTTTGCTTCTTTGTTACTTTTAGTTTTATAATCCATCTATTATTTTTTACAGAGACAGAGAGAGACAGAGACAGAGAGAAGGGGGAGGGCCCAGAGCAGTCTCCATAGTTGTACACCATCAGTTTTTGACATAGTTTCATTCCACACAGGTGGGCACAGGGCTGTGCAGGGTGGGAACTGGGCAGGGGCCTCCCTCATGGGAGGCATGCCCCCATGAGCTGGGGGGTGAACCTGGGGCCTCCTACATGGGAAGCTCACCCCAGAG